>CAEFZY010066897.1:0-79444 GCA_903066815.1 Brachyrhaphis roseni
ATAGATAGATAGATAGATAGATAGATAGATAGATAGATAGATAGATAGATAGATAGATAGATAGATAGATAGATAGACGGATCCATATGGAATCCCTCTTGGCTCTGTTTTGAATCTTCTGCGCATGTGCGAGAGGGCGGGGCCATCCTCCGGTTCTCCCCCATCAGCCGTTGGTGCTCCGCGGTTGGTAGAAGGGATAGAGTTGAGCACCGGAACGCACGCGGGGGACCGACGGCTCTCCGAGGGGAGAAAATGACCGAAATATCTGGATAAATGGCGAAGTTCAAGATGAAGTCCAGCCAGCGGTGGCTCATATTTGTTTTGTTTCTCCCTTTATCGGGTAAGTTGTGTTTTTTTTATTGTATCATTAACGCTGTTTTACAGCTAACTGTGCGGATCTTGTTTGAAGTTTAATTGGTTTTGTTTGCTTCCTTTATTGACGTAACCGTATGTCATATTTCTCTAAAGATGGGAAATTATTCTGACTAAAATAAATGTGGAAGCTTTGATTTTATTTAAATTTAACAATTAAAGTTTTATTATTCTGGGAAAGTTCACTTTTAGCTTATTTATGATGTATCATTATTGTGAATAGTAGTATTGGTGTCAATTTGTATTTAAATAAATGTATGAAACAAACAACATGCAAATATTAATTATATACGGTATTCTCTTCTAAAGTTACTACATGGTAATTATGCCTTAACATGAACTAATTTAATCAAAATCTCTGAAAGGTCTTGTTTATGATGCCTTTATTCTCCTCGTAGCCTTTTTTTTATTTTTTTGCTAATGTTCCCATTCTCTTGCCCTTAGGTGTTTTATGCTTTAGTGAGCTGTCCTTCATCACTGAACCCAGTGATGTTACAGTACTACCAAAGGATTCTGCTGTGATGGACTGCCAGGCTCATGGACAGCCTCCAGTCACCATCAAGTGGCTCAAAAATGGAGTTAAGTTGGCAGAAAGTGAACACTTAAGGTTTCTGCCTAATGGCTCCTTGTCCATACCAAAGATAAAGCATACCAAGGAGGATTCAGATGAAGGATTCTACCAGTGCCTCTCCCAAAACAAATATGGAGCTATCCTAAGCCAAAGATCACGTCTGACTATCGCAAGTGAGTATTGAAAGTAAAAAAAAAACAACATTTTGTGGTTCATCTTTGCTGATGTTTATGCATCAGGGTTGAAGTGCATGGATTATAAACTTGAAGATGGGAAGCAGATGTATCCCTTTTTTGCATTTCATAGCAAAACCTTTAAAACCAAGGCTTCCATCTTGTTAGGTCATTTATAGGAGCATTTAAGAGATTGTTAAATATACAAGGAGAGTCCATCCAAAAGCTCATAAATGCTCTATAAATAGACAGCCTATAGCTTGTGTCCTCTCACTGTTTTTTCTGAAGAAGAGCACTACTTATCCAGTGTTTGAATGTAATATATAAATATCAGTAAAAAGTACAAAACTATTTCAATCTTAGAGTTTAAATCTGTGTGGGATTGTTGCAGGCTATGGTTCTTTGTAACAGCAGAATGACCTGCAACACTGAGGAATTTGTGAATGGACATTTGCCTTTCAGCTTTTGTTTGGAGTGCCCCTGACTGGTCCACAAGAAAAGACTAGATTTCGGGGGGTTTGTTTGTCCACATATCAGTGGACAAGACAGCTGCGCCTATTCAATGAGCCTGGTCTACCGTGCACACTTTTCAAGAGTGTAAGGGAGAGGATATCCCATGGCTGCTGTCATGGAGACTAGATTCAGTGAACTGATTTTGACTCTGCCACATTTTAGAAAAATGTCCTAATGCTCTATATTCTAAAACCTGTTTTAATTAATTATGGGAAAAAGCTGAAGTACATTGGTATGCATATTGGTATATTATAGAGAAGACAAAATTGGTGTGTATACTTATATATGTAGTTTTTATTATTTCTCACAATTTTTTACATAGCAACAAAAAAGCTTTTTTAGTTTTTGGTTTATTGACCAAAAATAATACCAAATTCAAGTTTGAGCCATTCTCATTCAGTGAAAGGGTTAAAGGTTGTCGGTCAGCTGTAGTGGGAGAGTGGAGGATGGGACTACTCTGCACTCCCCTTCTGTCCAGAGGTCCCAGGGGTCGGGGGTCAGCGCTGGAAAGGCTTTGTGATGTCACAGGTTTGCTGTGGCTGGGAGCCCCCCTCTGTTGTTCCTCCCACCCTTCAGTCCTTTTCACCGGATCAGGCCCTCTGTTGCCCTGTCGAGGTCGGTGCTTTTGTTAAAGGAAGGCCAGTTTGTCATGGGAACGAAGGGGCCTGACTCTCCACAGTAAGATAAGAAGTTTAGGCTTTTTTAAACACTTTTTGTATCCATGTAGAGTTGTCCTCTGAGTGGTTTTCCACATTTATGATGTTAGATCAGCATAATATCATTGGATATGTACAAAAACAGCAGCTAAATGCATTGCATGTATCATTTACCACTACCTCATCATAAGCTGTAAAATATTATGTCCACATGAAAGAATATTAATAACACTAAAATCAGGACCAATTTCTGGGCCAATCATAACCGTCTTCCAACTGGCACCAGTTTGAGGTAAAATTGAGTGGATTGGGGGTTGAGGTGAACTTTGACCTTTTCAGGGAAGCCTTTGTACTGCTCAACCTAGACATTGATTTGTTCTCTTCAACAGAAGTGACCAAATTAGCAGTTAGGACCCACCCATCACCTGCATCACCAGTCCCAGTTGGTCAACTACATATCATTTTTAATTTTCTACTACTTACGGTGGACTTTATAATATTTACCAATTATTCAAGTTTTGATTAGGAAGAATCCCAGGCTATTTATGTCTCAGTTTTCTGCTCTTGTATGTTAATAAGAAATTTTTTTTTGTACAAATATGGAAGAAATACTTGTTATACTTGTATACTTGTTAATGTTATTTTGTCTAATATTAAATTCTAAATTAAAGCAGTGCTCTGTAGTTTTGCTATCTGAAAGCTTGGGTTTAAATGTGGAGTTTCAGTGGGAAAACAAGAGTATTGATCTTCTATAACATGATATTGACTTTCTCTCTTTGAGTGAAGGGGGAGGGGAGGAACTTATCACCTTAATGAATGAAGGTCATTGATCATATTGTATTGAGTTGGCCCACTAAAATGTAGATGGGGGGTTGCTTTTCTCTAGTGACTGCTGAGGGACTTTTTGGACGTGCATTAACAAAATATGACTTTCAAACTGTCCTAGCTGTAGTTCACCTATATTCTCTTTCAAAAGTTTTAAGGTTGAATTATTATAACTTAAATTAAATACATCATTTTTTAAATCTTATTTAATGCAGAAACCAGAATAGGAATGGGCAATTATCAAATTATTTATTGTGTTATTGGAAAAATTAGTAATACTGACATTTGCAAACTCCAAAAACTGATGTACGATTGACTGGGTTTGTTACTTTCATTATTTGAACCATTTTGCCAATTTTAGTTCCAACAGATCATCAAAAAAGGCTGGGTTTTTTTTTCAAAATGTGATTGAAAGTAATTAAGATGTAATGTTTAGCACCAATGAGAGTAAATATTTTAGTGAAAACCTTTTTTGAATATGTTTGAGCAACATTTGAGCTGTATGACATGTAAGATTTACAGCAAACAACTGATTAATTTTTACTCAGTTTACAAATACATTTTAGATTTTAAGTTCTTTCTGTTTTTCATTTAAATTCTAGATATATCTCAGTAATGTCATCCAGATTCTACAGGTCTCAGATAGGATCTGAAATATTAACATGGCAGTAAAGTAAGGAAATAAAAAAAGAAAGCATTTTCTCTCTATAAAGAGTGTTCCCCACCAAGCAAAAATGTAATTGCAAAAGGAAAAGGCAGTGTTGCCTTCCATCTGCATAATCTGTAAATATGGTTGAAAAGATGAAAGGTGGAAAGCTATCCATATAAGAAATTCAATATTGCTTAATGTAGCTGCTTGCAATGCTTTTTAAGCAAAGCGGATTGATTAGTTTTTATCTATAATGATGCATCATTCACTGTCATTCTTCAATTGATCCATTGATTGGCCAGCTAGTCATAATGGGGAAACTGCTCATCATCTGCACAAAAGCAGGTGGTGTCCTAAAGAGATCAATTTCTCTCATAAGATCAGAACATCCATCAAATTCAAGCCATGGCTTGCACAAAGTATTGCACATCTTAAAAATTAGAGTGAGTGTGAGATTTTTTTTTTATTATTGTTATTTGATGGTGAAACGTCTCTTTGTTGTTTTCACAGGTATCACAGAGTTTGAGTCGCATCCCGTGTCCTTGGTGGTATCTGAAGGTTCAGTGGCACGATTCTCCTGCGCTGTCACTTCCAGTCCTCCTGCCACCATCACCTGGGAGTTTAACCAAAGCACACTGCCTCTCCAGACAGACAGGTTCATGCATAACACTGATCTTCTTTTCACTGCAACATGCTCCTCTATTTTCTCTATTTTGACCCTCATTCTACTTTCTCGTCTTCCTAGACTTACGGTTTTGCTGAATGGAGTTCTTCAGATTCACAACGTTCGACTGGAAGATGCTGGAAAGTATCGGTGTGTTGCTACTAACATCGGCAGCCGTTTAAAAAGTAGAGAAGCCACACTCACAGTGCACAAAGGTAAAGTAATTGCATTAACAGAACTTCCAGATTGAGGACAGATAATTTAATGTCAACATTTCTACTTCTTAATGAAGTTGGAGGCCGTAAACCACACCAGAGGCCCAGAATTATCGCTGGACCTCAAAACATAACAGTGTCCCTTCACCACACCGTGGTACTGGAGTGTGTGGCCACAGGCAACCCCTCACCCATCATCTCCTGGAGCCGAGCCGACAGTAAACCCATAGATGTTTACAACGCCAAAGTACTGGGAAATGGGAATTTGGTTATCACAGACGTTAACGCGAAGCACAGTGGAGTCTACCACTGCAGGGCCACCACGCCTGGAACACGCAACCACACGACTGCTGCAGCCAACCTCACAGTTCTAGGTATCATTATCTCTTTGGTTGTTGAGGCACATTGCTCCTCAGTCCACAGTTTATGTCTGTTTGTAGAACTCAGATGTGGGTAGAGTACCAAAAATTATACTCTAGTAAATGTAGCACCACTTCAACATAAAATACAAAGTAGCCATCCAAGAAATGACTAAAGAGTGAAAAAGTATTTGGTAAAAAGGCTACTCAAGTACTCAGTAATTGATGAAGACATCAGTCATTTAATATTGAAAAATTATATGACCAAAATATAAAATTAGGTGATAATTTTGGTATTTTAAAGAAAATAATTTACATAAATAACATAATTACAACACAACAAAATCGGGCAAAAAAAAAAAAAATTTCCAAATCAATCTTTTTCAATGTAAAACTTTAAAAAATCTTTTGGTTTGTATGCGTCTGATGAATTTTTGGTTAAAACAAGCTTGTTCCTCATTCAGTGAAGTTACTCACAGTAGGTAGAGTATTCAGAAATTTAACTAAAGTAAGAATAGTGATGCATCATAATTGCTCAAGTAAAAGTAAAATGTACAGCATAGCAAAAATACTCCTAGAAGTACTTTTTTTTTTTTTTTTTCAAAAGGAGCTACTCAAGTAAATTCAACTTGTTATTACTCAACTTTAGTACTGCATAAGCCATGATATAATAGAACATGTTAACCTATTTCTAGTGAATTCACACAAAATCTGCCTTATAAGCAGAGTTTTATTGGATAGATGGTAAGAATTAGACTGTTTTAATTAGTTTTCTGATGTACATCTGTTTCAGTGCCACCAACCATCGTTGAGAGACCTGAGAGTCAGACTCGTCCACGAGCCGGCACTGCCCGCTTCATGTGCCAGGCAGAGGGAGTTCCCCCACCACGCATCCGATGGCTGAAGAACGGGGAAGAGGTTCACCTAAATGGGAGAATAAAGATGTACAACAGGTACGTTGCACTGAGATGGTCAGGTGCTTTCATCCAGGGGTGTCCTAACTTTTTGCAACATGGGCCACAATCCCAAAGTTAAAAAAATATGTATGGGCCATATTGTTTTTCTGACTTGAAACTGTTTTTTTTATAAGCTTATCAACAAAATTAAACATGCAATATTTTAATGAAACAAAATGACAACTTTTTTTGTCATGAGAAAAGGTGGACAGTTTCATAACGTTTTGGTTTATTTGATCGCCAAAATCTTTTAGTCTATTCCCAGCAACAAAAAAACAAAAAAAGTCTTTTTTTAAAGTAAAAAGTTGCTGGATGTTTATAGCTACTTACAATGAAATAAAAATTATAAGAAAACATGGCTTTCTTTGTGCCCAACTTTCCATTAGAGAAGAATTAAATTTGTGATTAATTAAATTCTTGTGCTAAACAATTATAAAAAGTTCCCACTGGAGGGTCAAATTTGTAGTATTCTTGAACTGCAGTCGGGGGGCCCACACAAAGATAAATACACTATTTTTTCTGATTTTTCTCCTTTTTTATTCACAGTAAACTGGTGATCACCCAGATTATCCCTGAAGATGACGCCATCTATCAGTGCATGGCAGAGAACGAACAGGGTTCTGTGCTGTCCTTGGCTCGCCTTATTGTCGTCATGTCTGAGGACAGGCCCAGTGCACCGAGGAACATCCATGCTGAAACCATTTCAAGCTCTGCCATCTTACTGGCCTGGGACAGACCGCTCTACAATGCAGACAAAGTGATAGCCTACTCCATCCACTACATGAAGGCCGAAGGTGAGACTGAGATAAAGATGGTAGTCCTGGACAGTGAGGGACGAAAGTGTGAAAAGTTGCAAGATCACATTCAGCTATATTGAAATTTACCACCCCTAGTTGTGTTGGTGGAGGACCATCTGTTCGGACTGCACAGGGCAAAGGTCAAGGAGGACTCAGAATGGCAACTTCACTTAAATAACAACAGGCTTAGTCGATTTATTGTCCACTTCTGCAGCTCATTCTGAGCTCCCCTAAATGGACAGGGTTGCCTCTAAACATCTCATACGTTTTTGCTAACTACAAATGTAGAAAGATAAATCTTAGCCCTGAAATGATCAATTGCATTAATCGTGATTAATCGGTTATTGAATTTAGTAATCGGTTAATTGTTAACCAGAGAATGCAGACTCAAAACAGATCGTTTGCTGAAAGAACAACATATTTAGAGGAGCAATTAAGCCAAAACTGCACAAAAATATATACATTTTGCACTTGAGATGAAAGGAACCTTGTCTGTAAATATGTTTTACACAGAACTCCTCAAGTGGAATAGTTTTAGTTACACCTGGCTCAAATTCTGCAAAAAACACAAAATCTCCTATTAATCACCTTTTGCTATCCAGTTGTTAATCGCTTAATGCAAAGATTTATCAATGAATCTACAAATGATAAAGCGCACAGAAAAGGAATGCTATGTTGTTGCATTTTAGGCAATAAAATATTTATTTACTTATTTATAAAAGGAACTGAATTATTTATTTGCATCTTTTAATGTATTTTGAATATTGTTTAAAAAAAGGCTTAGTGCAGAATGTGCCATTTTTATCCAGTAAATTAATTAATAGTCTGAATAATTGATAGGATAATCAATTACTACAGTAATCATTAGTTGCAGCCCTGGATATTTCACATACCACTCTATATTTATTACACAACAACTCTATAAAGACAAGCATGCAAATTGTTTAAAAGGTTTTAGCAGTTTATCAAGTATTTCTGAGAATCTCCATTGGAAATTTTGTCTTTTTTAAAAGCTGTAAGTCATAACTTCAATCTGTTTGCTAACATACTATACACTTTATCATATTTCAGGTCTGAACAACGAAGAGTATCAGGTTGTCATTGGCAACGACACAACCAGCTACATCATCGATGACCTTGAACCCGCTCGAAACTACAGCTTTTACATCGTGGCTTACATGCCGATGGGAGCAAGTCGTATGTCCGACCAAGTCTGTCAGCATACTCTGGAAGACGGTAAGCGTGTTCTGAGATTTTTAGCAACAAATCGCTGCAGCTGTTCAGCTACACACCTGTGATGATTGATCTGAAGCTTTACAAACTGATGTCCATCATGTTTGCAGTACCTCTGCGTACGCCGGAGCTCACGCTGACCAGCCACAGTTCAACCGACATCCAGGTGAGCTGGCAGCCTCTGCCTGCCAAGATCAGCCGCGGGCGAGTGTTGGCCTACAGACTCTCCTATCGCACGGCTGTGGACGACACCGTCATAAATGTGGAGCTACCACAGAACGGCACCGAACACCTGCTGGAGGGCCTGCAGCCTGACACTATTTACCTGCTCCGTATTGCTGCAGCCACACGTGTGGGTTGGTGTGAGCCTTCAGCGTGGACCTCACATCGTACACCGAAGATCTCAAGCAGCAAAGGTAATCCTGCCAAAAGACAGACTAAAATATTAAATTGGTTCACCTTTTATGACTTTATATAACAGCTTTGCTTATATTCCTAATCCAGAAAGTATTCAAACAAAGCTTGCTTTATTTTTCCTTTTTGATGTTTCTGCCTCTTTGGTCTTGGAAAACCAGGAGGTTCACCAGACGTCCTGCCTGGTATTTGGCATATGATTAGTTTGCTCTTGTAGCATTGTCCCATACTCTTTGTGTTGGTTCTCCACAAACCTTTGGCCCCCGCGCTGTCAGGGATGTTAGAGTGGCCTCTGTCACGGATCATAAAGAGAGCTGCCTTAGGCCTCTATGAGAGGGAAAAAATTACCCATTTTAATGACCTGCTGGGATGGGGGAGGTTTTTGTCCTCTAAAGTAAAATTTTATCCAAAAAAGTTGTCAATATTCGCTAGTCTTTGTATTTTGGTAAAGTGCAGTACCACAGAAATGATTTCAACCGTACTTTTGCTCACTCCCAGTCATGTAGATTATTCAAATTTTTGGTTTTTTAAATATTCTTTTTTTTCACCAATTAACTTCTTAGTTCATTGGGGAATAGTTCACTTCACCCAGAGCCACCACCTTGTTTGACAAGTGTGTTTTACAGCTTCTTTTTATTTGGACTTTGAGTGACTTTAAATCGGACTTTCAAGTCCAAATGACAATAAAGTCGTAATAATACAAGACTAATCAGAATAAAGTAGTAATTTTATGATAAATCCAACTTGTAATATAACAAAAAATTAAAATGAGAAATGCTAAGCAACTTGTGAAATTATACTTTTGATATCAGTTTTACAAATAAGGAAATACGTCATCTTTTAACACATCAGCATCAAATTGTTATCAGTAGCAGGACTTTGGAACAACTGAGTCTATTTTGATGTAGAAGTTTTTTTCTTATTTTCTTGTAATTTCAAGATGTTCTGGTAGAATTATGTCTTTATCCTGCTAATTGTATGACTATATTCTGGTAATTGAAAAAAAAATTCTCCTAATGCTCTGTCATCCAAGTCACAGAAGGGATGATTGAAATAAAATCCACTTTTTGAATATATTTTCTGCCAGTTGTAATTCTTTCTTACAAGAGATAGCGAGAGGTGAAAAAAAATCTGATTTTATTTTTAAACCACATCGTCCATCTTTACCTTGTTGTTTTTTATTCTTTGTTTTTTATTCTTTTTTTCCTTGAGGTTTGTAAAAATCTACAGCTGATCTCATGTTTCCTTTGTCTCTCCCCTCTTAGTGCCTCCAGCCCCTGTTTTGCAGCTTGAGGCACTTAACTGCACCTCCGTTAGAGCACGTTGGCACACCTCCCCAGATCCTGTGGAGGTTCTGGGTTTCCGGCTGTGTTACCACGAGGAAGGCCAGCCGGAGCAGCCAAGTATCCTCCTGCAGGCTCAGACTTACATCCACACCATTGGTGGCCTTGGTGAGTAGTGACATAGGCTGGATTTAGCTACTTTTTGTGACTCTCTGTCAATTAAATGGAGAGTGAGCGATGCATTCTCACTTAGATGGATCTTTTTTGCATGACCTAATTTGATTCAGTGGGCAGTTGGATGCTGCATTTGCATTCTGGGCCTCTGTCTTGATCAATATGGGCTGACCTCTCTTGTCTAACCGGTAGACCTCCCCCAGTTTTGCCTTAGTGTTGTGTGAAATCAGGCTCACAGGGTTAGAGGTCAGTAACCAGATGTCCCTCCCACCACCGATTCCCATCCCCAGGTTTGCTTAATTATGCATAGCCATTGTGTTCTGTCCTGGGCCAGATCTGCTCTGTTAGGACCAATGCCACCACCTCCCTTCAGCTGGACGCAAACAAAGACCCCTGGGATGGACCAGAGCTGGACCGAGCCACTGACCTCTAGCCATGAGACAGCAGACTTGGCTTTAGCTCCCTGCCCCCACTGGTCATCTGTGCTGTTCATGTAAATTACCAGCAGCTTCTCCATATGCAACATCAACCAGAACTAGACTAAGAGAAAGAATAAGACACAAACTGCAATTTGTTTTCCTTAAATCTGAATATATCAGGGTGTCTGTGCATTCGTAAGAAGTCTTAAAATCAAAAATCAAGGCTTTGAAATGTCTTAAATTCGTTTAAAAAGTGAGTTGGGCTTATTAATCGCAGGTCTTAAATTTAGTCTTGGCAGGGCTACATAATCCCACATATACAGCTCTGGAAAAAATGAAGACCCCACTGAAAACCTCCTGGTTATTCCACCAAATATTGATTTCTGAATTCTTTCCGAGTTAAAGCATTAGTATTGTTGTTTCTAAATGAATATGAACTTGTTTTTTTGTTGTTGTTGTTGTTGTTGTTGCATTATTTGAGATTTGAAAGTTCTGTATCTTTTCCTTATTTGGACCATTTCTCATTTTCTGCATAAGTACTAAATACTACATTTCAGATACATGTTGTCAGTAGTTTATAGAATAAAAGAACAATGTTCATTTTACTCAAACATGTAGCTATAAAAAGTAAAATCAGAGAAACTGATTATTTTGCAGTGGTCTTTTAATTTTGCTGTAGGTTTTTTTCAATGGACTTTTTTGTCAGGCAGACATTTGATTCACACTCAGACATTTTCTTTGTATTCTGTGACTCAAGATGGTTAAGGCTAATAAACCTTTGCTAACTGTCTAGCTAGATAACTTTTACATCTATCATGAGTTTGTGCAAATTTATTTCCTTTTGGCTGGATGATGTTTGTACATTTCTATGGAGATACAGGACTAAAATCCAATTCATAAGGGTCTGAGAAAGGTCTTAAATTTGAGTTGGTGAAACCTGCAGAATCCCTTTATAGGCAGTGCTCAGTTCTGACCACCCCAGTAGATTTACAATTTTTTGTCAGTAATCACCCATCTAAGAGTCTTTTGTTTCATATTTAATAAATCTCCTTGTATAGTTCCTCTATGCTGTTGCATCAAGTTTAATGCTGTAATACAAGGCCAGTGGCAGAGGAGAGAGAGAATGGGAAAGAAGGGAACAAATGGGGCCCACCTCCTATCCCACAACCTTACGCCCAGATTCCTTCTGTTCCGTGTTGGCCTGGCTCGGTGACCCCAATAAAACCCCCCTGAAGTCCCATGGGCCCAGGATCCCAGCAGCTGAACACTGCCCACGGCCCAGCCCTCAAACAGGCCTGGACACTCTTCTGTCATTGGTCAATACCTTTAGGCTGACCTTTCACCCTACAGGCATAAAACAAACCCAGCGCTCTTTAAAGCATCCTGATTTAAGGTCTGGGCTGATGGTAGTTTTTCAAGTTGAAACACGTTTTTCAAGCCTGTTATGTATACTTCCTTTACTGTTGTGGATTCCATGTCTTCATCTATTGCTGTTCCTGTGACATTTTATGAACTTTTTTTTACACGTTTCTAGGCATGTGACTGTCATTGGTGGAGCTTTTGGCTCTGTGATCTTTTTCATGCTCGTCTCAAAGAACAGCACATGACAAATGAGAGGTTGGGCTAACAAAGGAGGCCATGTATCATCCATACTCGGCCACTTAATGACCTGCTAAATCGCGTGGTCTCTCGCTTTTTCAGCTTAATTTTCTTGTTTCCATCTTCGTAATTTGATGGGCTTTCACCTTTTTTTGCACAAAAGCTTCATTGTTGTTGTCTTGGCAATGCTGGGCTTTTATCTAGTTAGACTTAGCTTTTTTTTTTTTGTTTGTATTTCAGATCCAAGGAGAAAATACCATGTCAAAATTCTGTCTATCAGCAAAGTTGGAGATGGTTATCAGACAGACCGAACAATTAGCACTCCAGGATGTGTTTGTAAGTAAAACCATTTAGATAACAACTCTCTCTTGAGTCTTTTTTGTTTAATTAAATGCGGTTTCTGTTTGAATACTTCAGCGGCCAGAGACCAGTCGTCAGCAGCTCCTCCCCCTCCACATCAAGTCACCGTCTTGACCAGCAATTCATCCATGATGTCCCTTCGGTGGAGTCGGCCTGCTTTTTCCTCCGGAAAGGCTGTTACCTACACAGTCCGCTGTACGCCTGTGGGCACACATAATGTCTCCGCTATCCGCTACATACAAACGTAAGACTTTCCTGGCAGAAAAAAATTAGGGCTGCAACAAACGATTATTTCAGTTATCAATTAATCGTATCGATTAATCGATTACTCTCATAAAGAAATTGGCACATTCTACATATTTTTCATTTAAGCCTTTTTATTGAATATAAGGAATACTAGAAAAGATGCAAGTAAACAAATAATTAACTTCCTTTTTTAAAAAAATTATATATATTTTATTACTTAAAATGGAATAACAGCATTTTTGTGTGTATACTTAACTATTTGTAGCAAAGTACACATCAGTCTGTTTATCATTTTTGGTTTAACCGATTAATAAATGGGCAGGAAAAGGTACTTAGTACCAGATATTTTTTAACAGAATTTAAAGCTAAAATGACACTTCAGGAATTTTGGGTAGAACATATTTAGAGACAAAAGGTTTTTTTGTTTTTTTTTTTATCTTAAATGCAAAATGTATTTATTTTTTGCACAGTTTTGGCCTAAGTACTGCTCTGAATATGTTACTCTTTCAGCAAATGTCATTTTATTTTAGTTTGCTTACTCTCATTAACGATTAATTGATTACTAAATCATTTTGTTGCAATTAATCTGATTAATCGTTTCAGCGTAGAAGAAATACATCTCATATTTCCTTAAAATGTAATTAATAATGTGCTAGAGATGATCGCCTGCCAATTGTTTTTCTTCACAGAACCAAGCAGAGTATTATAATTCAGGATCTGATTCCAAACACTCGATATGAGTTTGTCGTGCGTCTCCATGTGGATCAGATGTCGAGTTCCTGGAGCTCTGTTGTTTACCACCAGACTCTGCCAGCAGGTAATTAATTAAACATACAAATGCAGCATCATTTCACTATAATCCTGTCGTGTGGAACTGTTATTAAAGTAATGATGGTTTATAAGAACCTTTAATGTTCTTTGTGCAGCACCTAGCCGCCCTCCCCCTGGAGTCCGAGTAACTCTGATTGAGGATGACACTGCTCTGGTGTCCTGGAGGGAGCCCACTGAGCCAAATTTGGTGGTTACACACTACACCATTTTATACGCTTCACAGCAAGCTTGGATGGCTGGACACTGGCAAAGAGTACAGAGAGAGGGTGAGTAGGCCTTTATAGCAGGTTATACACTAAATAATGGCAAAACAACACCTTTATTATGTGTAATTAGTAGTAGATAGATAATGGAAAAGATGCAGCATAAGATCATTTCGATTAATTGATTAATCAGATAACTGCCACATTCTGCAGATTTTTCATTCAACTACTTAAGCTTATTTTATGCAATATGAGAAATACATAAAAACCAAACAATTCAATTCCTTTAAATAAGAAAATAAGCATTTTATTACCCAAAATGTAATAACACATTTTTTATTGTATGCTTGATCATTTGTGGCAAAGGATGCATCTTCAGCTAAATAAATGCTTTTACCATCAACATGTGAAAAGCTCAGCCCATTCTGCAGTGCAAGTCTGATCTGTTGATTATTTTCAGAAATGGTGTGTCATATGAGATTTCTTTTTACAGAATTTGAACCCAATGAACCTGAAATTATGCTATTTGAGTAGTTTTTTTTTTCTTAATATAAGAATATATTTATTTCTTGTGCAGCTTTGTCTTAATTGCTGCTTTGAGTATGTTGCTATTTCATCAGTTGGCCTTTTTCTGAGATTGTATACCCCAGTTAATGATTATACTATTACTAAATTGCTTGATGTTTATTCCAATAATCAATTATTCTGATTAACTGTTTCTGCCCTGCTTGGAAGCTTGTTAGAGTTACTAGGGCATTTTAAACAGAAATTTGGTGAATTGTAGCAGTAAACTGGGTCGTTCCAAAACACATGGCGTAATAAACACAAAAATGGTTCAACAGACATTAAATCCTTTTGGTTAAAAGGTGGTTGTCAATGCTACTTGTTTTGCTTAATTTTTATGTAGTTTATTATCACTTATGATGTCCATTTATGAACTTCTCAATCTGTGTTGATTACAGGAACTCATACGATGGCCTTATTAGAGAAGCTTGAGCCTGGGAATGTCTACCTGGTGAAGATTTGTGCCTCCAACAAAGTAGGCGACGGCCCGTTCTCCGGTGTTGTGGAACTGACGCCAAAGCATGGACACCTTCACCGCAGCAAGAATCCCAGGCACTCTGACGGTTTTTCAGACACAACAGGTCAGGATCAGAGGCAGAGCACATTTATTCACAATGATTTCTTTAACACAATTTAATGTTCCACCTGAAACACCGTATATGTCACCTTCCAGTGTTTTCTGATGGCCTCTACCACATCGACCAGAGGTCTGTGACAGGGATAATGGTCGGTGTGAGCATTGCCTTAACCTGTATTGCCATGTGTGCCTTAATCCTGATCAGCAAGGGCAGACCAAGGTAATTCATTTTATTTAAAAATAAACCCACACTCCTTTTGGAAGATATGATTCAAGTGTGTATTTTTATCATGACACGATTTTTAGAAAATCAGCCAGTCCCAAGGTGATTGCTGTGAGAGCTGCTGAAGGTCCACATCCTGGCGTGCCACTTCCTGGTAATTACCGCTTGGAGAATGTTGAGGCCCTTCTACCTGCGATCAGTAATCAAATCATAGATCCTAAGGTAAAGAAAACAGAACAAAGTGAACTTCTAAACACTCCTGTTAGTCAGCATAAAAACTTTTTTTTCCTTTTTTTTTCAGAGTGGATCTGATATTGTCATAAATAACTGCAGTTCAGCTGGCAGCAAGATTCAAAGCAAGAAATGGCTGATTTTCAAGAAGGAAATGAAAAATCCACCTGCAAATGATGTAAGTTCAAATATCATTCCAACATTTTCCTCAAAGAGGTTTTTCTTGCTATATTTGTTGACAATTCAGACAAAAGATAAATAGGTGTCGGCCAAAATCGTTTTTTAAAGATTGGTAATCGGCAATCAGCCAGAAAATTGCAATCGGTGCATCCTTAATTGTAAAACTAACAATCATTACGGACAGTTTTGGGGGGTTTAAAACATCATTACTTGGAATTTAACAGGGCAACAATAAATCAAAAAGTCTTATTGTGATAAGAAACTTTTCACAATAAATGCCCACCCTTACTTTCGATTATTACTTACGTTTGATTGTCTCTCATTAGGCTGAGACAAGAGCCTGTTTGTACGAAACTGGCAAAACCGTCCTGAGGTACGACGACCGGCTCGGCTCGGCTCCTCTGCCCACTTCGTCTCGGGAGATGATCTACGGACCGCTTCACACGGAGAGCTCTCAAAGCAGCGAGGGCAGCCAGGAAACCGGCGACTCCGGACACTACTCCAACGAGGAAAGCAATGAAGAACCAAGCAACTCGTCAGCCTGCCAACGTTCCGGAGCAACACGTGTGGAGTCAGATCACAGCGCTGCCGGTCCAAATCTTAAGCAGTCTGTCAAACTGGAACCAGAGGGAATGTCGTCACGTCACTCAGCTCCTGAAGCTTCCTGGTTTAAGGCTCGTCCCCAAGCCGCCTGCTCCTGACCCCTCCAGGCCTGTTTCCACCCTCCACCAGCCAAAGCTACCCCACTTCTACCTCATTCGCTTCCTGAGAAGAGAGACCCTTGAGTATTTCATGATAGAGAGGGGAAATCAGGAACCAGCTGCTGAAATGGAAGAAATGTGGATTTGCTTTGAACGTACCTCAGGATTTTGTATGAATGTTGTTAAAACATTTCTTTTCCTCTTTTTTTTTAACACAACTTTCTACCTGTTTGCGTGTTTGGTATTGTCTGTCCTAACCAAAGCTCACCCATGATGAATGTTTGAAAAGAATGTCAGAATTTACTGTGATACATTTTATTATATTTATTAGAGATCCACCAATTGTGAAGATTCACTTATTGGAAGAAGATTGGATTTTTGATTTCATCCAATTCTTTCTTGGTGCATCTCTAATATTTACTCGTCTACTATGATGGAGGATCTAATGGAGCCGTTTTGGATTAATAATCTACCTCAGTTTACCCTTAAGAATATACATTACTACCTCCTTTTACCACATGTTCTGCAGTATTACCTCAGACTCAGGGGACAAAGTGAAAAAAAGCTTAATTTCCATGTCAACTTTGTTTTATTTGAGTTTCTGCCTACATGGTTGAAAGTAATTTAGTTTCACTTCATTTGTCTTTGTTGAAAACATGAAAAGTGCATTACATTTTGCCAAACTATTTTTTAGCTTTATCAAACGGTTTTGTTTGGTATTTTGGTGCACTGAACTCAAAGCTTTAACATGGCCTTAATATAGAAAGGGCTTTACATGCTATAGATAGTTAGATCCAAATACAGAAGAAGAAAAGAAAAACTGCACCCGAAGAGCTTCATTAGAAACTATAAGGCAACCAAAAATATAGCTGATGTCCTTTGGGATGTGTTTGCCAAAATATTGTTCTCACCAGAGATGTTCCCTTCAATGGTGCTGGTTTCTCTGAGTGATTGTTAATAGTGCTTTATTCTGGTGAAAGCTTTAGCACAAGCCTTGTGCTCCTTTTGCCTTCTAGACCATTGCTAAGTGCAGAGGTGATGCCGATGCTATTATCCAAAGAGTTGTTCTGCTTCCTCAGATGGGTGCAGCTTGTTTTATACAGTTGATCCTTGGCATGACCTGGTGAAAAGTACACACACAAGACCAAAGATCCAGTGTGTCCTGCCACAGATGAATGGATTTAATTATTCTAAACTGGGAGAATCATTCATCAGCATTCATTAACTCTGTTGTAAGGATGAAGACTTTGCTTCTGTCCTTTATATTTCCTGTCCAGGTGTGACAGTAAAAAGATTCTGACTATCATGAAGAAAACCCTCTGCGTGAAGAGCAACATAATCAGATTTTTATATCTTTTTAATACAAATAATCCTAACCAAAGGATCTTACAGTCTGTTAATTTAGTGAATTTCTTTGGTTTTCATTTACATTGTACAAAGGAGTTGTATTCAAAGATGATATGATTTCCGCTGAGTTTGGATTCTAGAAAGGCATTTTGTTTTTACACAGTTATTTTTCTATTCTTGGGATGCCAAAAAGTGTTTTGGTGTCTTTTTAACCACCTTGAATTTTTAACTTGAATGATTCTTAGGTTCCTTTGGGAAAATTCAGATTTAGATTGTATTTCTTTAGCACAATGTTGTGAACCAAAAACATTTATTGTGACACTTTTCCAAAAATGTCTTCTTTCGGTTTTAGTTAAAGCAGTGTGATGGCTGCTGTAAAATTGCTAAAACTGAAAGCTAATTATGAAGCCCAACAACTTTTGAATTTAGACATAGAATGTAGATTTAACTGTTATTTAATTTTTCTGATGTTTTTTTTTTGGGAGTAACAGAAAGCATCTCCCAAACCAAAGTGAGCAACAAAATATATTATTTTATGGTGTTGAACTGTTGCAACTAGCTTTTTTGATACTCAGACTGATAAAGATTAGATAATAAAATTGTTCTTGGAAAAATATGTCATTTGTGTTTTCTTCTTTTCATCTTGAAAGTAAATTTGAGAAGTATAACTAGATTTGATTTATGATAAGAAGTTGTTAGATATTTTGAAAAACTTCTAGCTGCTACTACTACTACCTCTTAGCTATCTTGCAGAAAGGTTTAGTGACATCATATGGTCTTGAAAATGACTAAAACACCAGATGACATTTGCACATTATTTTATTGTTTTTAGCTAATAAGTATGATGATATTAATGAGAAAATTTGCATAGGTTGCAGATCTTAAGAAATATTTAATGCTAGAAGCAATAGCAATAAAGAGTTCAGTTACCACTATTTTAATATCGCCAATTTTACCCTTTGTCTATGAAGTAGGTGTAATTTTTCAATAATAATTCAGCAGAATGAAACTGAACTATTTCATTTCATTTTCTTTTTTTTTTTTTTTTTTTACATGTTTTGTTTATTTAATGTAGTTGACTAAAACAAAGAACATCAACACTAGACAGGGAAACCAGTCAACAAACACAATAAATATAAAAAAATATTACATTAATATATGTGAAATTTTATTTATTCAAAGGTTTTTTGGGCCAAATAAAATGTAAACAAATTTCCAGACCGTTTAATGATGTCAGAATTTTAAATATATTTCCAATACTGTGTTTTGTGTTCTCAAACTCCATTAAAACTACTACTGTATATTGAAAATAAGATTTCTAGTTAAATATTTTTATTCTGAATATCCCCTAAAAAAATTACTTCAAAAACAATTTAATATCAACTTTTAACTATGATTACTGCAATTAAATCAACATTTTTCAAAGCAGCAAAAAAATGACTTTTTTTTCCTTTGGCAGTTGTTAGAAACATATATCATATTCACAATAAAACTCCAAGAAAGTCAGAAGTTGACGCTTCCAAAGGTCCAACCAGCAGGGGGCAGCAGAGTTTTAATAGCGACAGTGGCTGCTGTCATTCTGGAACAAGAGGAAAAAGGAAGCGACGGCTCGGTCTTGTTTTGTTTAGCTGCTACACGCAGCTAATCTCGGTGCCGAAATGCGCATCGAAAAGTGTTATTTCTGTTCGGGACCAGTGTATCCCGGACATGGAGTCATGTTTGTACGGAACGACTGTAAGGTAGGGTTCAATTTATCTGTCCGAAAAGTAAAGTTAATTTAGGAAACGTAAATGTTTAGAGTTGGTGGGGCAGTTAGCTGGATGCTAACGTGCCTAAATCGCTCACGTGGAAACCAATTCGGCGAAAACGGAAAACAATGTATAGAAATTTGATCAGCTGTACATAAGACAACCAGATGAATTTGAAATTGATTCTAAAAGCGGTGTCTAGTTTGTAAGTGATTAATACCTAACAGAATACAATACTGTGTCGACCTGAGCTTTTGGCCTCGTTTTTATCGTGACAGTGTAAGTGCGCCCTCTAGTGTTGGGAGCAAAAACAAGGACCAGGAGCTGAAATGTAAAAATAACAACTCGATG
The DNA here is from genome assembly GCA_903066815.1 of Brachyrhaphis roseni. Taxonomy (NCBI): domain Eukaryota; kingdom Metazoa; phylum Chordata; class Actinopteri; order Cyprinodontiformes; family Poeciliidae; genus Brachyrhaphis; species Brachyrhaphis roseni. Next base: position 19,435 of record CAEFZY010066897.1, read on the forward strand.
CTTTATTTTTATAGAATCTGTCGATGTTGATTGTAAAATTGGTGTGTACTTTGTCAAAATGTTACACAGGTTAATAACACTTTGTGGTATTTTATAATATTATTATTATGGATATGTTGGTAATATTTATACCAACACTTTTTGGCATATCTTTGTGTTAAATAAAAATTATAATGAATGACTTCAATTGTACCAACACATGCAGCGGTAGCAAATATTTACCTTAATAACGCCAATCTTAAAAAAAAAGCAAAGCAAGGAATGCAATACACAGTGTATTATTTAAATGACACATTTTTATGTGAAACATAAAATAACGATTTTTAATACATTTTCCACATTTTATTCAGACTAAAAATGCAGTATATTGAGATGCTGTCATCACATGAATGCATCCATAATCACAATATTTGGTTTGCCTTAGCATTTGAGTTGTATGTAAATATGTATTTCAGTATATATTCAGCTGCCATGCAATAAAACTATACTTTCTTATAATATATTTGGCCTCTTTGGTAAACTTTCACTGTCCTCAGTTGACAAATAATAACAATGAAAATGCGAAAGAAGTAGAGTGGAGTGGAAATTACAATGTGGGTTAATTGTAATCTGCATTGCTATCTTAGTTTGTAATAACATCACTTTGTCACTAATTGTATAATTTGAAAAGCAATCAAATCTTTTTGCTGAAAAATGCTAAAAACGTGAGTTTTTAAAATCTCTTCGTTGGGATCGCCATAATTGGGATTAATTTGTCTTGACATAATGAAGCATCCCAATCACATACAGGCCTTCAGTTTAATTGTCTCTGTCTTATTTAAAAATCAGATGTTCAGATTCTGCAAATCAAAATGCCACAAGAACTTCAAGAAGAAGCGTAACCCGAGAAAGACAAGATGGACCAAAGCTTTCAGAAAGGCTGCTGGAAAAGAATTGACTGTGGTAAGATGCTCAACTGAGTTTTGATTATTTAGTTATAAAACAAAAAATATCTAGTAGTCCTATTTCTTACCCCGAAATATTTTGTTTTTCGTCTTTAAGGACAATTCTTTGGAGTTTGAGAAACGCAGAAATATTCCAGTGAAATATAACCGGCAACTTTGGGACAAGTCAGGTAATGTTTTTGCTTTTTTTAAAAAAAAACTAACATATTTTTTATTATGAGACTGGAACAGTTATATTTTAATATTTTATTACTTTCTTAGTTGAGGCAATGAAGAAGGTGGAGGAAATAAAAGTGAAACGACAGGCAAGATTTATCATGAACAGGTGAGAGGTTGATTTCTTTTTCATGTTACAGCTGCTGTTTTTTGTGCTTATAAATGTTCGCTTAAAGATATTTATTGCTTCTTTGCTGCAGATTAAAGAAGGGAAAACAGCTGGAGAAAGAAGAGGCCATCAGCGAAGTCAAGAAAAATATTCACCTCATCAAAGCTCCACATGCTGGTAAAGCTTTAGTTACTGTAGTTTTTATTAAAGTGATGTTTTAAATGTGACATAAATGATGAAAAATGTGCAACATTATTAAAAGAAAGAAGGCTTCATATTCATGCATTAAGGGAAGTTTACCTGTGTTCTTACATTCTCACTGTTTTACAGGCAAAGCCAAACAGCTGGAAGACAAAATGGTGCAGAGGTTACAAGAAGATGTGGAAATGGGGGATGAAAATGATTAACTTAAAACTCAGTCATTGTTTTGTTTCTTTGCATAAACTTGGTTCCTTCATTTTATTTGAAGTTTATATTTCCAGAAATAACAGCAGACACAGTTATAATGGACATGAGGGTTTTTTTTAATAAAATGGATCCATAGCTACCTGTCAATTTCTTCTGTGTTTACAAATATCTTACATCAATGTTAAAATGTTATCAATAATAAATTAACAATTTGGTGAATTTATCTAATCCTTCTTACTGTGATCATTTTGAAAGCTTTAGACGCTAAATAATTTCAGTTAAAGTTAATGGATTTTGCTGCTAAATCACTCAACCTTTGTGTTTTTATGAAGAACATTTTAGAGGAAAGTAAGATTATCTGCTATTTCCTTCTCTGTGCAGGAAAATAAACACAATCGGATCATAGAAAAACAGGAACAACGTGTTCCACAGAATAAAAACAAAATACTGAATAACAGGGCTTTATTGTGGGGAAGTTATTAGTTGTTTGACCAAACATGAGAGAGACATATAAATAAAGTATTTTACTTGTGTTGTTATAATTCGTAATATGAAATTGTATCGTTATAATTATTGAAGTTGAAAAAAAATGTTTTTTTCCAATTTGCTCCGCTTTGGGATACATATAAAATACCATAAAGAATAGACATTAAATAGAAAAAGGAGCGAACATATTTGTAATGGAAGTACAGAAAATAACGTAATGCATCTTGATTAAATATAATGCAGCCATAAGTTGACCCTCATTGCGGTGAATGCCGCTTCCGCTAGATCACACCGCTCACGTTATCCGGTCGCTAAGTGGGCGGAATTTGAAGACTGAAGTTTGTGACTTTGCGACACACTATGCAATACATAAACAATAATACACAAGTTATAATAAGTTATAATCGTTTATTTCTCTGACAAACACCGTCTCACCGTGACGTCTCCTTCCTCGAGCAGACAGTTTTCTGTCAGTCTTTGCGTCGCTGGAGATAAAAGGAGCGGACCCTGGCTCTCTGGCATCGATTTACTCGGCCTGTTGATCGATTTACTCGGCCTGTTGCTGTCGTCCTCTTGGCGCTGCCTCCGCTTCTTTTCATCTGCTGGAACATTGGGCTGCTCAGAAGGAAAAGAGCCAGTTTGGAGAACAGATTCAGGCTTTTAGTTTCCGGAAATGTCCGAACAACGTGAAGGAATGAGGACTTTGGAGGAACAGCAGGTAAACCTTAACAATGAATGTGTTTAAGTGCGATTAGAGCAGCTAATAAACAGTTCAAATAAGAAAACACTGCAGGCGGCAAACGTCAAGCTAATTAGCAGCTAGCTAATTTCTCAATCGCTGCTTCAGTTCTAAGCATTACTTATTTGTCAGATATTATTGGGTTGTTTTGTTACTAAACACCCATCTTAAAAAGAAAATATGCGTTTACCATAAAGGTATGCTACTTTAGCATGTAGCTTTGGGAAAACAACTGTTGTATGTTCACCTCATGGTGCTGCTTTACTGTTACAGTCCAGATTATGCTTGATAAAATGTATTATGGCTTCTTTAAAAAATGGTTTTGCACTCATTTGTAATTTATTGGTACTGTTTTTATCAACACACGCTGCCTGGACTCTTAACAGGAAATGGGGGACAAAGTCATCAGCCCAGAAAAAGCAGAAGAGGCCAAGCTGAAGGCCAGGTTTCCTATCCTGGGAGCCAAGCCCGGGGGGTCAGACTTCCTCAGGAAAAGACTCCAGAAAGGGGTACGTTTCTTACGCAAATATTAGGTTTTTTTATATAAAACATTAATCTGTTCATATGAATCCCCTTTCTCCTCCTCATTCTTGGCCTTCAAATCTACATTTCTAATATAAATGACATCCAAATGATAGTTAACAGTTTTATACATACACTTTGGCACATAATTCACCTATTGGTTTAAAAATAACCTACAAGAAGTTGATTCTATGCAATTTATCATTGTTTTCTACAATCAAAAAAATTAAACTTTGTGTTGTTGTATTATGCAAAGAGTAGTAATTTGCTGTGTCATTATGTATGTCCTAAGTTTACTAAAATGTGAAATACTAATGTTCTTTTAGGAAGGAAAATACTAAAAATATTATGTTTGAAGCTTTGTACACTTAAAATCCGCTGTTTTAGAACAATTATATACAGCTTAAGATTTTGTATGCTGAAATGCTGCCGATGCACTGAAAAAATGTAAATGCAATTGAAATATTATGAGGCTTGAAAAACGTGGAATTTGCTTTTGGTTCCTCTCACTGAACGAGAGTTGCAGGGCAACATAGAGACACTGTACAGCCCTATTTTTATTCTATAGATTGAAAAAAAAATTGAAATTTGATGGTGGAAAAAGTATTGCATTTTGTAAAGAATGTGTGCATGTACGTTTCTGTGGCAAGTATCTAGGAAAACTGATATCTTTGCTCTTTGAATACTGCTGCGTTCCAGTTTTGCTCAGAACTGGAAATTTTCTACTTCATAGTCAAATATCAACTGGAATGCTCTCTAAAGTTAGATTTCCCACTGGGAAACAGGGAGGAACTGTGACTAAGGCCCTGTCCCAATACTCGCACTCCCACCCTCGTTCCGCCCTGGTGTTCTTCACATGTGCGTTCATGTTGAAGGGTTTGAGCGCGCCCCACATTCTCCACAGCCGCCCTTCGTCCCGCCTATTTTGGGTACTATTTCCGGCCTTACGCAAAGCCTGCATTTTGACTGACTTCGGCGAAGTGTATTACCCACAATTCATTGCTGCATGTGACATTTTGAGTTGAAAGGCGGACTTATGCCAATGTTTTGTTGTTTTTTCCCCCACCCAGTCTTTATAGAAAAGTCAAACAAAATAGCCTGGCAAGGCACACATTAGTAATAAAAAAAGCTGATATGATAAACTGAGCAGAAAAAAGAAGAAATAAAAAGAATAGTCACAAACTAACTGAAGAAAGTAAAACAAAATGTCACAAATGCAAGACAAATTTCAAATCTTAACTTAAGATATTAACATATTGGTATAGAGATCGGGCTTTTGTGATGCAACGCTTAAGCACTCTCTTAAATAAAATTATTTCACTTTAAAAATGGAGGTGATTTTTAGAAAGCAGTATTTGTGAATAAAGCCAGAGGATTAAATATATCATGAATCATGATATATTTATATATTAACTCTTCATTCTTATATTTGCCATATGTTTGTCCTTAACTTGATCTTTGTTAGCACATTAGCTCCACTTTATACCAATCTAACTTTTAGCTGCATAAATACAAGTAAAAAAAAATCACATCTCTAATTAGTCAAATTACAGACTGTTAAATTGAATATTAGTACATTTGAAAGTGTATTTTTTGCTATCTTAGAAATATGCAAAGTTCATTGCACAAGCTGTCTGTTGCAAAATAAAAAGAATAAAATCAGTTTTCAAAAGTATTGAAATTTTTGTTTCTTTCTACTGAACATGTGTGATTACATAGAACTTTCTGTATCCAACAAGTCAAGCGCAAATCTCCAACAATGATTTAGGAAAGCAAAAATATCTTTACTGTACATTTAAAATAATTTGTTTTGTTGTAGTTGTATTTTTAACGGTACAAATGCCTAAACAGTGACCAGTCCTGCCAGTGTCAGGACTGGTCACTGTTGAAGTTACGACACAGGGGCGTAACTGTCCCAATTCTCACATTTTTGCACGGTTGTACACCTGTGCATTCGAATCCTTATGTGCACTTGACTGAATCCACACTTCAGAGGGGTGAAGGGTGCGCACTGAGCTTTGGGACTGGGTCGAAGGCAGGCTTTGTGTTTCAATATGGCCGCTCCTCCCATCAACAGTAGTAAAATGTGGAGGAATTCAGTATACACATGTAAGAATGTGTCTAAAATCAATGTTATGTCTAGCATAGGCAATTTTAAACTGAACAAATTAAAAATGTTTGCTTGTGGAATGTAAAGTATAACTTGATGTTTGTAAGAGCTATTACAAACAATGTTTGTTCTTAACTAGAACGTTGTTACTTTGGGTTTTATGTCAGATCCACCTCAGAGTTCCCATTTCCCAGGTAACTGGAACGCAGCATATATGTACAGCTCTGGAAAAAACTAAGAGCAAACTGCACTGAGCCCCGCTGAAAACCTCCTGGTTATTCCACCAAATATTGATTCCTGAACTCTTCCTGAGTTAAAACATTCGTATTATTGTTTCTAAATGAATATGAACTTGTTTTCTTTGCATTATTTGACGTCTGAAAGCACTGCATCTTTTTCATTATTTTGATCATTTCTAATTTTCTGCAAATAAATACCGTACTACATTTGTGCTTGGAATTTTGGAGAAATTCCAAGCACAAAGAATAAAACAATAATGTTCATTTTACATAAACATATACCAATAAAAAGTAAAATCAGAGAAACTGATCATTTTAAATGGTCTCTTAATTTTTTTCCAGAGCTGTATATGTCCCATTTTCTCAATGAGTAACTCTTACCAAAACCTGCAATAAGTACCAAGAAACAGAAAGCGGGAAATCGAAGGGTTTGTGATAGTCCTAAGAAATGGGTTTCAGCCTTTTTACTTTGTTTTCTTTTTTGTTCAGCCAAAGTATTTTGACTCTGGGGACTACAACATGGCCAAGGCCAAGATGAAGAACAAGCAGCTGCCATCGGCTCCGACGGAGAAGACTGAGATCACCGGGGATCACATTCCAACCCCTCAGGACCTTCCTCAGAGAAAGACCTCCATCGTGGCCAGCAAACTGGCTGTTTGATACATTTTACTCATTTGCTACCATTCCATCGCCCACATTATATCTACCTGCTGTTTTTAGTCCTTTTTCTCTTTTTTTGTTTTGCCTATGTATGTATTGTCTTAGAACTATTTGCATAAATTAGCCAAATGAACAGTTGACAGCTGTCAGAAATCCAAAAGGGTTACTAAACATGTTGACGATCTTTAACAAGTACTTACTGTCTTTTGAGCACACACAAAAAAAACTAATAGTCTGGTTTAGCTTTGAATTTTGCATTTAAAGGATAACATGCTTCCATGTAAAGTGCTTAACGGTTCCTGCAGAGGTTATCTTTACATGACTGCAAATTAATCTAGTAAGATCTGGCTGTTTATAACGAAGAAAAAATAGCACTACGGTTTAAAAAAAATAAGAAGAAAAAGTCAGTCTGCATAGATGTATTTGAGAAATACATGTGTAATTTAAAGATATCTGCTTCTAATGTTAATCAGTTTAAATAGTAACATCAGGGCTTTATATTTTCTCTTTAAATCTTATGTACCATGTTAGGCCTATGGCTCTATTTAAAGTGCAGCTGACTAGCTTGTATTCATTTGCGTTAAACTAATGTTTATGCCATTAATTTACGATGACACGCTGCTGGACTCCACCTCATCCTGACCTCTGAAATATGGCCTTAAAGTAACGAACAGTCGTTCCTCTTGAGCAATATTTGCTCCCTCAGTGAGAATCTTGGTTGTAAGTCTTGGCTGACGCGCGCCTTTTGACTGGATTCACTTTGGATCACATGGGAAGAAATTCCCTGTTCATGTCTGGAGTGTGCATGTATGTTTACTGTGCTGATATGCTGTGCCATTTGTTTTGTAAATAAAATAGTTTTGCATAATATCTTACCTTCATTTGAGTTCTGGACTTATTTTTGCTTAATCTTTTCTGTGCAGCAAAGAAAGGAAATGTGTAACTCTTGGACAGTATTTAATTTTAAAGAAATTATACAAATTCTCATTTCCATATATGAAAGCAGTTATACTTGATATAATGCAGAATTATACATGCACAACTCTATTTGAGTCAGTTTCACTCTCAGGACAACCAAATATGTTGACATTTGCAACCTCAACATATGTCGGAAATGTCTTTCTTTTTTTTTTTTTTTTAAAGAACCAACATTTATCTTTATTTTTAAATATGAAATTTAGCAAAAGATTTTTTTTGGTATGATGTAAGACTAAAATAAATAAAAGCACAGATTTCCAACAAACAGATCTACACCCATATTTTTGATACTTTTAGTGTCGTTCACTCTAGAAATGTAATGCAGATACTGCAATAAAACTGGAAAAAGCATGTATGTCTTGCATCTGCATTGAAAAATACCAGTTCATAGCTTTTGTTGGTTGTACTTTGACCAACTTTGGCATTTATAGAAGATTGGTGAGTATGTTTTGATTAAGATAAATTAATTTCTGATGTGGCAAACATGGACAGTGCGCTAGTCAACTGAGAGTAAAATGTAACTTTTTGCCAGTCATGCAAGTTGATGGCTCAAAACCACCATTCCCACTAGTAAGCATGGTTTTGGTTGCTGCACCATGCTGTGAGGATGCTGCTCAGCACAGATGAGGAAGCTGGCCATCCAGTATGACTGAACTTGAGCTATTTTTGAAAAATTCTCACCATTTAGATGTGAAATGTTGGTAAAAACACAACTGTAAAGAAAGGTGGCTCTTAATGAGGAATGAACACAAATGCATGCCATACTTTTGGATTTAAAAAACACAACATGGCTTTCTTGTTTGAAAGCTGCTTGAATTTTGACTTCATACATATGAATGTTGGTCCCAAAAAAGACCCTCAAAGGAGCAGTATTATGTGTTTTCCAGGCACATAGTGCCCTTTTATAGCACAATAAAGTAACTATGTTAACGTCAGTTGTTATAAAAATGGTATGTCGAATATGACTTAAAAGAAATGTTACCTCATAATTTAACGCCTTGAAATTGGGTCTCTGTCTCTTTAAAAATTCCTGCTCTTTCTTAAGCTCCACCTTCAGGAAGTCATCACATCTCAAAACTACAGAACTACAACTACAAAACTACTCTGCCTGTTCAGAGAAAGCTGTAAGTCAGTTCCTGTTGGTATAAATATGTGTGAATGTCTAAACTCCTCCATGACCCACGTTTCACTTATTCAACTGGTTGTATTCTTACTTGAGTGCAAGTTTTGGGTTCATGATACGTTTGGTATTTACCTTGAATCAAAGATACAAGCATCCAAATCCCCCTTTGTTTTGCCCGATGTAGGCACAGATGACGTCAGCTTCAACCCAGGCATGGTTATAGAAAATTATGGCAAACAGCACACTTCCTAGAGTCAACAAGATGAGCTATGATAGTTATCTACTTTTCACATACAACCAGCACTGCTGCAATATATTTGTACTCAGGTGAAAGTAAGAAAAAGCCATCCAAAAAAAATTCTCAGGAGTAAAGTGGCTACATAAACACTGAGCAAGTGATATCATCAGAAATATATAATTCAATGTATACATTTTGGTACAGTATTTTAAAGACTAAGATAAAACAAAAACATGATTACAAAGTAACAAATGAGGCAGAAAAAACCCTTTTAATTCAGAGTACCTCCATTCAATGTTTAGCTTGTTGACAGAAATGGCAATAAGTAATGGCAGAAAGACCTCATCAGATTGAATATAATGTTAGAACAACAACAGCAAAATACTCAAGTAAGAGGAGATACTCAAGAAAAAACAAAGTGTTGTAAAACTAATGCTAAAAGTGCATTTTCCCCTAAAAGTTACTCAAACAAATAAATATCACCCAGTTCTGGCTGCTAGGCTATTTTCAGGTGTAAAATCTTATTCTAGTAATCATGCTAACTTTTTTGTAGTTATCCTGAGCGGAATAAAATAATTACAAACATAAGAAGTAGGGTTCAAATTAGTCAAGTAATTTTGGCAGTTCTGGCTTTCCATACATTAGAACATCTTTAGTATTTTTACCGCTAGAGGGCGCGGTTGACACACGTTGTGAACCCGTGTCGGGGCATGCGCAGCTGAGTGACAGCTGTCGGAGGAGGTGAATCCTCTAGTCGGCAGAGTGGAGTGAGAGCTGGAGGAGGATAGACCTGGGGACGTCGGCATTTCTGTCCGTAAGAGTTAACGAAATGTTTTATCCCCTTCCGAGCGGGCGGAAAATGTCTCCGGAGTCTTTCTAAACAAGCTTAAAGACATGGCAGCTTTTGAACTTTACTCCAAGGTAGGCAGCGCCTGATAACGAGTCACTCAACGGTTTTTCTCTACCTACCTTTGTTAGCTTGTTATAATAAAATTGTCATTAGTAACTTTCTAGTGCCTGTCGAATCTCTTTTTAGTGAGTCAGGGTAATTATATAGCACTTTTTTTTTGCTACTCTGCCACATAAACCGCCTCTTATCCATCCACGTTATGCGCATGTCCGCTGCCAGTTACCTACCACTGCTGCCGCTGATGAAGTTTTTCCAGCCAGCTGTGTTACTGTAAGAGCAGAGGTTGGACTTCTCTGACCCGTTTCTTTTTCTGTCTGTCTCTCTCTCTTTAAAAAACAATAAAATAAAAAATTCCAGAATACCCATGTTTGGCTCCCAGATGCAGCAGAAGTGTGGAAATCTGCTGAACTTCTCAAAGACTACACTCCTGGTGACCTGACTCTGTCTCTACAACTGGAGGATGGCACGGTAAGACAGCCAAAACCCCCCCAAAACAAGCAAACAAAAAAAGATCCTATAACCACACAGAGACACGCCCAGAAAGACTGAGATAAAAATTGGTTTAGGATGTTCTTGAAACGCCAAGCGCATATTTCTTTTGCACAAACGCTGGAAGCAGAGCCTAGTGAAATTACATGCTATGATGGATTATTCATGACAGCTTGGCTGTTGGGAGTATTTCTCATCGTCTGGCAAAACAAACACCCTGTGGTGCTATTTACAAGTTAAACCGTGTGTGCATGGTTTCAGAATAAGTGAGCTTTCTCAAACTAAGTTTTTCTCCAGCATTGCTGCTACCTGAAGGCATTATGTCGAGTTTGGGCATGCACATCAGGTATGGAAATAAAGTCAAATATTATCTTGAGAGAACATGAACAGGCCAAGCACTGAGGCTTTGCTGTTAGCGTTCATTTGAAGCATGATTGACAGTTAATAGCTTGCATTTTTGCCCATTCTCAATGCCATCATTACCTGTCATTAACACTTTTCTTTTTGTTTTGTTTGTTCAGATTGTGGAGCACAATGTTGACCCCAAAACCAAAAACCTGCCCCCTCTCAGAAACCCCAACATCCTGGTGGGAGAAAATGATCTCACAACTCTCAGTTACCTCCATGAGCCAGCAGTGCTACACAACCTTAAAGTGCGCTTTATCGACTCCAAGCTGATTTACACCTACTGTGGTAATGAGCTTCATCTCCTTTGACTTGCACTATCACTGTCAGCGTAGACTTTGGAGTCTTGCTCACTGTATGCGCTGACATAATCCAGAGTACCATAAGCTGATTATTATGATGCATGCTTGCTTTTAAAGGAACACAACATGGATATGTCACTGATAATAAGATTGCAGAATTTGTGTTATTCAGCATTTTCTCCTTTTTTAATCCAAAAAGCAAATTACCGTAAGTAATTGTCTTGACTGAAACACCAGAATGTGATATGACTGAAATTTTGCTTATAGCTAAACAAAATATAAATTTGTTGCTCTCAGTTAAGGTTGTGATTAAGCATGTCATGATAAAAAAATTTGCTGGACAATAAATTGGCTCAGAAATTATTGCGATAAACAATAATATTGTCGTTTTGAGGCCATTTTCAACTAATAATGGAAAATTAATGCCTTTTGGCCTCTGAAAGACTAATAAACTTTAATTTTGTTCTCCACACTGGAATTGGAAAATATTTTAAATATCCAAAATAAAACACAACCAAAAACGATAAACAAAGAACCACAAACAATTGAAACCATAAATAAAACGGATTATGCAGTCTCTGTAAACAAGGTTGCCCTTCAAAACATGCTAATCATCAGAATGGAAATTATTGAGCTCATTTAATTTATCATGAAATTAATTGATTATTGTGACAGGCTTAGTTGTGGTCACAGTAGCCAACTCAAAACAGACATTTTACTGATGTTGTTTTGTAGTTTTCATGTAAGATTTTTAATTGCAGTCAAAGTTTTTGTCAACTCATCCGTGTCAAATGCTTTTCCTCAAGAAATAAATTATTGTTGTTCACTTGGAGGACCGAAATACTGTCACAATATGTCAATTAACCGCATGATAAATTAAAGCAAACTTAATAATTTCTATTTGCAGGATTTATTATTTTTTCTCTTTTTGCTTTCTATCAAAAACTGGATGACAAATGTTTTCAGTCTTGTGTTTTGGTCTCGACTAGCCCCTTTTTTTGAAGGCAATTTTTTATTTTTTTTTTACAGAGACTTAATTATTCATTTTATTTGTTGTTTCTGATGTTCTGTTTGTTTGTTTGTTTTGGATATTTAAAATGTCTTCCAGTTCCAGGGTTAAATTTTCATTCAAATTTAGAGTTTATTGATCTTTGAGAACATGTTCTTGCATTATTAAACCATGACTATTATATTGCTTAAAAATTATATCAAAGCAACAATATTATCATTTATTGCGATAACTTCTGGGACAAATCATCCTCCACTATAATTTGTTATTGTCACAAGCTTACGTTTTCAGATTTTCATTTGTAAAGAGAAAAAGAACCATGTATCATCTAAGAATGAACTTTTAGATTTTCTGATCCACTTTAGGAATCGTTCTGGTTGCCATCAATCCCTATGAGAGTCTGCCCATCTATGAAGCTGATATCATCAACGCCTACAGTGGGCAAAACATGGGAGACATGGACCCGCATATCTTTGCAGTAGCTGAGGAAGCGTACAAACAAATGGCCAGGTTTTGGTATTTTTGATTTACATTTTAGAGCCACTATAGAGATCTTTTTTGTCTTTAACTCTTGACTCTCTTGAAGGTTTTTTTGCTTATGAATGTTCGTGTTTTTTTTATAAAGAGATCAAAGAAATCAGTCCATAATAGTCAGTGGGGAGTCTGGTGCAGGCAAAACGGTTTCTGCTAAATACGCCATGCGTTACTTCGCCACAGTCAGCAGCTCATCGGAGGAGACCAACATTGAGAAGAGAGTTCTTGCTTCTAATCCAATCATGGAGGTAAAATTTTACTGCTTCAGGAAAATCTACAACACATGGTTAAAATTCTGTTTTAACAGACAATGTTTATTGTTTTGTAGGCCTTTGGGAATGCCAAGACAACAAGAAATGACAACAGCAGCCGCTTTGGGAAGTACATTGAGATCGGATTTAACAAGGATTTCTGCATAGTCGGTGCTAACATGAGGACCTACTTACTGGAAAAGTCCAGAGTGGTGTTTCAGGTAAATCTTCATGGATGTGGACAGTGTGTATTCCTGCTACTTGAGCATTAACTTAGAATAGGGCTGCAACTAACAATAATTTTGTTATTGATTTATTCTGATGATTAATTGATTAATCAGATAACAAAGATGGCCACATTCTGCACGTTTCAGTCTTTTTTGCAATACTAGAAATAAAAGATGCAAATTAACAAATAATTGCCTAATATTCAGATGTATAGCATTCATTTAGTTCAGGCTATATCACTTTTTAATATAAATGAAATATGTATGTATTTTATGTAGAGTTTTGAATTAATTACTGCTTTGAATATGTTCTTTCAGCAGTTGGCCTTTTTGAGTCTGCGTACTCCAGTTAATTAATCGATTACTAATTTAGTTGATCACTTCAGTAATTATCACGATTAATCTGACTAATTGTTTCAACCTTACATTTTTAAAATTAGAACTTTATTGTATCTGTATGTGATTTTATATATTAGATCAACGCCAAGTTGCTCACAATTATGGATCATTTTTCATTTTGATTGTGACAAATGTAAACTAACACCACAAATGCACGATTTTCCAATTCAGCTTCACCGTTTCGTTTATCAGATTAACTCCTAATAGAAAACACCAAAGTTTATGGTAATAAGATGACAAAATGAGGTAAAAATGTGCCTCACTCTCCATCTTTTTGCATTTCTTGTAGGCTCACGGAGAAAGAAACTACCATGTTTTTTACCAGCTATGTGCCTCTTCACATCTGTCTGAGTTTAAGGCCTTCAAATTAGGTCTGAGGCCATAAAATATTATTTTTTTAGCATTTTTGGAATATAATATGGCCAATAATAATAAAAGTAGAATTATCTCACTTGTTTTTTTTTTAAAGGCTGTGCAGATGACTTCTGCTGCACTAACCAGGGTCAGAGTCCAGTCATCGATGGAGTCGATGATGCCAAAGAGATGTGCAACACCAGGAGGGCGTTCTCACTATTAGGTCAGTATTTTAATGCATTTATAAATATGTACATCTCTGGAAAACATTAAGAGACCACTTAAAATGATCAGTTTCTCTGATTTTACTTGTTATAGGTATATGTTTTAGTGAAATGAACATTGTTCTTTTATTCTATTAACTACGGACCACATGTCTCTGAAAATCCAAGCACAAATTTAGTATTTATTTGCAGAAAATGAGAAATGGTCAAAATAACAAAAGATGCAGTGCTTTCAGACTTCAAATAATGCAAAGAAAACAAGTTTGTGTTCATTTAGAAATAGCAGTACTAATGTTTTAAGTTAGAAATCAATATTTGGTAGAAGAACCATGAGGTTTTCAATGGGGTTTAGTGCAGTGGGCTCTTCATTTTTTGTAGATGCATGACTTCGATTTAGATTACTTGACACTGTTGTTTTTTTGCTCACATTGTAGGAATTGGTGAAAGTGATCAAGTGGAAATTTACCAGATTCTTTCAGCTATTCTTCATCTTAGCAACGTGGATATAAAAGATCAGTCATCTGACGCATGCAGCATCCTGGTAAACACTGATTTCTCTCTGATCCAATAACAGAACATTTTTGACTCTGTTTTTATGTAGTTCATTTTTTAGCTTTTTTTTTTTTCCCAATCTAAGACATATGTTCAGATTACAGAGGTATTTACGTCCTGTCTTCCCAGCCAGATAATGCCCACCTGATGGTCTTCTGTGAGCTCATGGGAGTTCCTTGTGAAGAAATGACTCACTGGTTATGCCATAGGAAACTCCAGACGATCACGGAAACCTTTGTAAAGTCTGTTTCCAAAGAGAATGCGGTTCATGGAAGGGATGCACTGGCCAAACATATTTATGTGAGACTCTTCGGCTGGATCGTGAGCAGTATTAACAATGCGCTGGCATCTACAGTGAAACACTCATTTATCGGTGTGCTCGACATTTATGGGTAAGTCTCCCTTATCAGCTTCTTCATAGTTTTTCTATTATTGCTCAACAATTTACAAAGTTAAAACATATTTAGGGTTGAAATGATTAATTGGATTAGTTGTGATGAATACAGAAATAATAATTTAGTTTACTGGAATACACAAATGAAAATAAAATGCAATTTATTGAAACAGCAACATAAACTGAGAAGTATTTAGGTCAAAACTGTACAAAACATATATATATTTTGCATTTCAGATAAAAAAAAAATAAAAATATTTGTTTGTAAATATGCTCTACCCAAAACTCCTCAAGTGGCATTTTAGCTTCATCCAGTTCAAATTCTGTTAAGAAAATCTCTTATTAAACACCTTATGCACATTATCACTACACTGTTTTGATGCATCCTTTGCTACAAATGATACACTAAAGCAGTGGTTACCAAAGATTTTCTGGGGTCCCTATGGATTACAATAAAATCCCCCCCAAAAAAGAAAAAAAAAATCAACTGGGCACACACATCGTTCAACCAGACATAAACCTATACACATATTTTGTTTTCAAACTCCACTATTTCACACTTCAGGTTGCAACAAAACACAGTACAAACCATCTTTACAGTGAAACACTTTTATGTAACTGTTTTTTTTTTTTCATTCATCCATACCGCTTCCCGCCCCCCCCCCCTGCAATGGCACTGCGCCCCCCCTAGAGGGCGTGCCCCACACTTTGGGAACCACTGCACTAAAGGAAGGCTATTTGATTTTAGGACGTACAATGTTTATTTTGGTATTTAAAATAGGAATTGAATCGAATTATTTGCCTCTTTTAATGCATTTCTAATACATTAAAAGAAAAATCAGCAGATTATGCCAATTTTTTCATCCGATTATTCATCAGAATAACTGATAGATTAATCGATAACTAAAGTAATCTTTAGTTGAGAACCCATATGTATTTTTCTTCAGGTTTGAGACATTTGATGTCAACAGCTTTGAGCAGTTTTGCATCAACTATGCCAATGAAAAGCTTCAGCAGCAGTTTAACCTGGTGAGAATCTGTTAGTCTGCTAAACCTTGACTTGTTTGTGTCCAAATGGAAAATTCATACCTCATTTTTCACTCTTTCCAGCATGTCTTCAAGCTGGAGCAAGAGGAGTACATGAGGGAGGAGATTCCCTGGACGTTGATCGACTTCTGTGACAACAAGCAGTGCATTAATCTCATCGAGGCCAAGCTTGGCATCCTGGACCTTCTGGACGAGGAGTGCAGAGTAAAATGGCACTATTGTTTTTTTTTAAGCTGCCATTGGAAGTGTGTCCAACTCTCTGGGCTCCATCACACTTAATGTGGAGGTTATGACTAATGCCATGACTAACTGATGTGTCAGCGCTTCCTCTTTCCACAGATGCCCAAAGGTTCTGACGACACATGGGCTCAGAAACTGTACAACAACCACCTGAAGCAGAATGCTTATTTTGATAAACCCAGGTTATCAAACGAAGCTTTCATCATTCACCATTTTGCTGACAAGGTAAAACCTAATTGTGTGGTATGCAGTGCAGCTCCAATCGCCTTTTGATGTTATGTTTGGACTTGCAGATGTTTGGGTTTGCCATCTTTTTCCAATTGGGGAAAAATTGTTACTCATAGGTGAACATTTTGATAATTGAGTGAATACCCCAGTGGAAATCTACCACTTTTCTAGACTCTTGAAAGGTTTTGCACACTCTGAAGACTTAGTTGTAGTGGGATTGTTTCCTTTTCAATTGTTAGTGGCATTGCAGCATCAATAAAAAAATATTTTAAAAAATGTCATTCATTGTGTGCTGCTTTTCAAAAAATACTGAATCACTTAATTCAACTGGTAACCTATTGAATAAGTTGTTCTTTGTTGATTTGCTTTTTAATCAGTGTGTCTGTGAAGACCTGTTTCAGTGTTTCATTAAATAGCTCACTAGTTTTATTGTCATTAAGAGAAATAAAACAAAATATTAGTTTAGGTCACACATTTCTGATCATAGTTTAATCTTTTGCAGCCTTTAAAACATTTTCTAACTCGATCACTCCCTATCTACCATCATTCATCTCCCATTCAGGGTTTAATTAAATTTATTTGGTAGGGATAATGCACATTAATTGACATTTCTATAAATGTGCCAGAATTAGCCAAAAGGGTATTTTTCATCAGTGCTCAATTTGTCCTGCTAAAAATGAACAAAGGTTTTGCAAACAAGATTAAAATGACTTAACTACACAGATTCTCTCAATAAATACAAAAAAATTCCATCAATACAGACAATTTCTAAAACAAAGAAGTAATTTTTAAAGCAAAGAAATTACTGTGTAGTGTTAGATTTTGATCGCACAAAGGGAGTGTGTAGGGCCAAAATCAAATTTCTGTGATCTGTTCCTTTGTGCCTAGGTGGAGTACCAGTGTGTCGGATTCCTGGAGAAAAATAAGGATACTGTCAACGAGGAACAGATTAATGTGCTTAAAAAGAGCAAGGTGAAACCATGTGCTTTCTCTCTACTATTTATTAGCAGATGTTATTCTTTGTGGAGGCCAGTGCCAGTTTTATTGGATTTTAATGCTTTGCCAGCTGAAAACAAATGTGTGTTGAGTAATTTATGTGTTGCAAGTTTGTGGGCACACACCCGGGAATTGTTTAGACAAAACTATTGGAGGAAATACTCCCACCTCTGATTTTTTTTTTAAAACCAGAAACACTGCCATCTGCTGTTTGGTGAGTCCTTTTACTGTTTGAGCCTTTTTTAATAGTAATTTTCTGTTTTCTAGTTTGATTTGCTGCCGAAACTGTTTGAGGATGAAGAAAAAATAAAAGCTCCAACTAGCAAGATTTCTAGTAACACTGGAAGACATGGGAAGTCTCAAAAGGAACATAAGAAAACTGTCGGACTGCAGGTAAAACCTTTAGACATGAACAATGTGTGATCAAAATTAAACTTTTATTCTGTTTTTGTAAAGAACAAAAACAGATAACACACAAGAAGAATTTATCATTGTCGTTTATTTTTTAGTTTCGACAGTCTCTATACTTGCTTATGGACACACTAAATGCAACATCGCCTCATTATGTGCGCTGCATCAAACCAAATGACCGTAAAGCTCCATTCACGTGAGGATCTCTGCTTCCTTTAGTTATAGCAAAGCACAAATAAAACACTTATGCATTCAATTATGTTTTTCTTAAATTTAAAGTCTGGACCCAATGAGAGCCGTGCAGCAGCTTCGAGCGTGTGGCGTCCTGGAAACGATCCGTATCTCTGCAGCAGGATTCCCATCTAGGTACAAATCTGTAAACACAAGTTTGTTTTTATAATAAATATGGTTGGAATATACTTTGTCATGTAATTTATAATGCCTCAGATGGACCTATCAGGAATTTTTCGGTCGTTATCGGGTCCTGATGAAACAAAAGGATGTTCTGCCTGATAGAAAACAAACCTGCAGAAACCTCCTGGAAAAACTTATCAAGGTGTGTTTGAATTTAAGAATGGTATTGATTGATTATGTGTAATTACAAGCATTTATGAGTGCTTGGTGTTTTGTCCTTAGGACCAACAGAAGTACCAGTTTGGCAAAAACAAGATCTTCTTCAGGGCTGGCCAGGTGGCTTATCTGGAGAAGCTGCGTTCGGACAGACTGCGTTCAGCTTGTGTCGCCATCCAGAAGACAATCCGCTGCTGGCTCGCCCGCAAAAAGTATCTGCGGATGAGAGAGTCCGCCATCATGATTCAGAAGCATGTACGGGCTCAGCAAGCACGCAGGTGGGTGGATCATTTACAACAGGTTGAGAGGCACAAATACATGTCAGAAGTGTATTTTTAAGGTGTTTATTTTTTGTTTCTCCTTTTAGTTATGTCAAGTTTCTGCGGCAGACCAAAGCAGCTATTATTATTCAGCGCAACGTGCGAATGTGGTCTAAAAAGAGACATTTCCTGCAGCAGCGCTCTGCAGCTGTCACTGTTCAGCGTATTTGGAGGGGCTGTTTGGCGAGGAAGCATTACTTCAAGGTAAAGCCAAGAGTAATTCTGTTTATCATTTTGTGGTCAGAAGAACTTCATTATTGTGACTATTTAACTCAGTGGTGTGAAAACCTTTTGCACTGTGAGCCAAAATTACCTAATTCTTTCTAATTTAAAATGTTACATAATTTTATTGTAACTTTTTCATAGTAACCCATATCCTCTCTGTTGCTGATAAGAAAAAAAATTGACCCCAAAAAGTAGAAAAACTCCTTTTACATTTTGAATCTACATTGATTTACAGACCGCTTGCCTGAAAAAAATTAGATGAATTTGTTATATTAAAATGTAGAAAGTAATGATATGTAAAGTACTATAAAAATAATGAGTTTAGGGCGTGCGGTGGTGGCGTAGGGGTTAGCGCTACCCACATTTGGAGGCCTTGAGTCCTCGACGCGGCCGTTGTGGGTTCGACTCCCGGACCCGACGGCATTTGCCACATGTCTTCCCCTCTCCTTACCCCCTTCCTGTCAGCCTACTGTCTAATAAGGGTCACTAGAGCCCACAAAAAGCCCCCTGGTGGGAAAAAAAAGAAAAGAATGAGTTTAGAAAGTAATTTTATATCTTTTTAGAATTTTTTAAAATGTGTGATACAAACTTAATTGTCTGCCATTTTACTTTAACGGCTCATAGTTTGCAATAAGTCAACTTCAGCTCTGGAAAAAATGAAGAGCCCACTGCACTGAACCCCATTGAAAACCTTCTGCTTTTTCCACCAAATATTGATTTCTGAAAAATATTGTTTTCAATGAAACTCTAAATTAAACAAGTTCATGTTCCTAAATGAACATTAACTTGTTTTCTTTGCATTATTTGAGGTCTGAAAGCACTGCGTCTTTTTCTTTATTTTGACCATTTCTCATTTTCTGCAAATAAATACTAAATATTTGCCTGGAATTTCCGAGACATGTTGTAAGTAGTTCATAGAATAAGAGAACAATTTAAATTTTACTCAAACATATACCTATAAAAAGTAAAATCAGAGAAACTGATTATTTTGCAGTGGTCTCTTAATTTTTTTCCAGAGCAGCATGTATGACCAGACATGCGCACAAGCACTTGCAGTGGAATGTTTTTGAGAATATATTTTTTAACTTGACTTTCTGTTCTTGTCTGTCTTTCCACAGTTGCTGTATGAGCAGAAGGCCGTGGTGATTCAGAGGAGGGTGAGAGGCTGGTTGGCCAGGCAGCGTTTCCGACGCGCCATGGAGGCCGTCGTCCTGCTGCAGAGCTGTGTGCGCCGCATGAGTGCCAAGAAAGAACTGAAGAAGCTGAAAGTGGAGGCGCGCACAGTGGAGTACTTCAAGAACCTCAACATTGGGATGGAGAACAAGATCATGCAGTTGCAACACAAGATAAACGAGCAAGTGAGTTTTGTAGCAGTACATGGAGGAGAGGTCAACAGCAATTTCCTGTTTGCTTTAAGTCTCAATTTGCTGATTTTGTTCATTTTTCTGTCCACTTTGTTTTAACTCAACAAATACATTTTAATCCACCTGGAGAGTTTGGAATTAAAAGATTATGCATTGATGCTTAAATAGAAAGCTATTAATTCAATTTATACAAAATGCCAAAAAACATTTTTTTTATGGAGACCGGATGCACAAAGGAAATTTAGACTCCTGTTCGATTCACTGGTGTCAGGGGGGGGAAAACAAGCAAGTTTCCAACTATCAATCTTTCTGCACATCAGCCTCAACACCTCCCTTCCTTCCACATTAAAACCTGTGGTTTGCTAAATTCACTTTTTGCACATTTTTATGCTTTCATTTGGTTCTTAGCTGCTTCTAAAAACAGCCCGATTATGACAATAATTTAATATTTTTTGATGTCTGGAAATGAGCTGTTTCAAAAACCTCTTGATTAAGCCATGTACCGTTACCTAGCAACCACAGTGACGTCCTGCCTGTCACCTAGCAACCCAAGTGGCGCTCCAGCACATTTGGTCAGCTGGTTTTACCGCTGTACTGGCTGCTAGAAAAAACAGTTGTTGACTGACCATTCAGAAACCACTTGCTGCATTCTTGTTGGTTGTGCAGGAGGCTCCAACTCTGCTTTTCAAAGATGTGCAGCTTTTTAATTGCTCATCTGTTTCCAGCCATTTTTAAATGAGTCTAAACATTGAGTTGGGAGCGTGACCAGCAGCAGCTTATTTGGATTTAAAGTGACAGGATGCCCTAAAAGACTTCATCCTGATTTTGTGGAAAAAAAATGTAATGATCATATTTTGTATATCCCATAAATTTATCCTGACCTGCTTAAGGAAGCATAATAGGTCACCTTTAATGCTTAACTACAGAACAAATATTTATACTTTAAAAATACACAATTCAAGAAATGACAACTCTGGGAGAGCAGTGGGCTTCATAAAGTGTGTAAGAACTTTGTGGTGCATCAGTAGACACAAATATGTGTTTTTCTATGCAATTTAATCTGTAATCACCTGAAAGATTGCTTCTAATAAAACTCTGGGTCATTGGCGTTGTGATATCACATGCAAATCATGTGTCTGTGTCTCCCCCCTGCAGCACAAAGACAACAGAGAGCTCACAGAGAGGCTCAGTGTTCTGGAGAAGACCCACACTACTGAGAGGGAGAAACAGTGCAGAGAGATAGAAAACCTGCGCTCTTCAGAGCAGGAGGCCAGAGCCAAAGCAGAGACGGTTCCCTCGCTGCTGGAGCGGCTGTCCTTCCTTCAGGAGGAACTGGAAAACACCCACAGAGAGAAGGAGCACCAGGAGGAGCAGACAAAGATCTACAAAGAGCAAACGCAACAGGTAGGCCTTAACCTTTGACAATATCAGGTGATTGGCGCAGGATTTTGTTAGCAGCACATCTGCTAATGATCTGGAATGTGGAGAAATTACTTTCAGTGACATTCAGACAGATAAATTTAGACTAATTTCCACAACCTTCAAGGCTGAAATGCAGCTTCTTGTAAATTTGAGGCATCAAGTTTTATCAAACATTCATCTATTTATGTTTTAGATAATTGTATGGCTGTGACTTCATAACACAGCAGTCACAGTCCCACAAATTTAAATTACTGCTCTTGAAAAACAAACCCATTTAGGACACCAGTCACATAAAGAAGTGTGATTTGTATCCCCACAATGCAAGCAATAAGTGTATTTAATCTTAACTTTTGTTTATATTTATTGATAACGCCTTCACTGAACAAACGGTAGAGAAAAGTAGTAAAAAAATAACAAAATACTGACAGTTTTAGGAGTTTTTAAACATAAAAAGTTTAAAAACAATTAATGTGAAAACGATGAATCAAAATCTTATAATCATAAGAAATTCACCACAAACGATAAACAGTATGATAACCTCTTTAAAATTCAAACTGAGTGATTACTAAAAACATACACCATGTCCTCTTCCAGAGAATCCATGAACTGAATATGAAGAACAGCTTGTTAAATAGAAACTTAGAAGAACTAAACGAGGAATTCTCCATACAAGCTCAGCAGTTGGCAGGTAATGGATCTACTGGATATCTAAACACCAAAATCAAAGTGCAAGTGTTGGAAATTAAGTAAAAATTAACTTCTTTTACTCAGAAATTAAAACCAACTTGGAGAACACCAAACAGCTGGAGAAAGACTTGAGAGAAGAGCGCTCTCGCTACCAAAGTCTCCTCAGTGTGCATCTGCAGCTGGAGGAACGGCACAAGGACCTCAAGGAGGATATGAATGTCACCATAGTAAGGAGATTTTCCTTCTTTGTATGGCAACAGAAGCTGATTTGACGGTTTTAAAGAGCTCACATACAGTGCTTTAAAAATTTATTGATATTCCTTAAACCTTTTCACATTCCAACCACAAATGTTCAGTTCTTTTTAATTGGATTTAATTGCAAAAACGTGCACAATTGTAATGTGGAAAACTCTGTTTTTACCAAATTTGCACACTGAAAGGGTCTCCCAATCTTTTCACACTACATACTCAACCTCAGTCAGATTGGTGAAAGTGGGCCTGTCTCACTCCAGATTCTCTCTTTTTTATTTTTAATTTGAAAATGTTATTAAAATTCTTATTCCAAACAATATTACATCCAAACTTTAAATTTTTTAAATGTACCATAGAGATTTGAATCCAGATTCTAATATCATTTAGGTGTGAACCTAACAGGCTGATGTCTTTTGCAGCCTGTAACAGGTTGGTTTTCTTCCATGATTATCCTATATTTAGCTCCATTTGTCTCTGCTTTCCCGTCCTTGGTGAAGAAAATATTCCCTCAGCATTATGGTGCCACCACCATGCTTCACCATGGTGATGTTCAGTGTTAGTTTTCCAGAATAGTCTTTTGCATGTAAGCCAAAATGTAAATTTTCATGTCACGATTGTCTACTACTTTGTGTTCTCTGTAACATACACTGAGGTTTGTGGCTGTAACATGGCAAGATGTGAAAAGGTTGTATGAATACTTTTGAAAGGTATTGTATAAAATTTTATTTGGTCATAAAAGTTGGGTAGCAGTTCCAAATGATAATAAAAAACAGTTTTAATAGAGAACGTACAAAACTGATGTTTTCAATCCAAGATTCACCCACGTGTTTGTTGCTTCCTCTAGCAAATAACTTGACCAAGTTATATTTTAGTTTTGTTTTCACTTGTCAAATTATAAAATTTCTTCATGCAGAGGAATTATTTAGTAATTTTTAATTGGGTTTTATGAGGCTTGTTTTTTGAGAAATGTAAATGGATTCCAGAACTATGTAGAAATTGCTGTATATTAATCTTGTTTATCTTAAATGTTCCTTTTTGTTCCTAATAAGATTTCAAACCAGTCTAGTCACCAGAGGACAGACTCCAACTACAGCAGCAACTCATCTGAGTTTTCTCAAATCCTGAGCTCCACTGAAGATGAAGACAGCGCCATTCAAGCAGAGGTAATCTTTAAAACTCTCATCATCTGCAGATATACAAGTGTGGCTTCAGACAGCTTTTATGGATAAGAATTAGGTGATTTGTTTATAAAGAAATGTTTAAAATCCTGATTAGCTTAGTTGAGTCATAATTTATAAGAAATATTGTGGAAAAACAGTTAGTTTTACTTTCTCCTTTATGTATGTAAATACAGTTTTACTCTCCCATTTCAAGAATGTTGCACTTTCAAGATGGCATTGTAAATATGAAATGAATTCTTAATGTTTTGTCCTTTATTTGCCTGGTGAAAAAAACGACTAACTAACTAACTTGCTTAGTTGCTTACTTTACTTAGCTAGCTTACTTACTTACCTACTTTACTTTCTTACTTACCTACTTTACTTACTTATTTACTTTCTTACTTACTTACATAACTAACCAACCTAACATGTTTGATCAAACATTTTATACACTTAACCTAATTCTCAGTGTGGTTGTTTTAAAAACAAACATCAATCATGTTATTACTCGCATGCCATCTCTTTTTTTCATTAGAAAGTTATGTTAGGTTGTTCAGATTCCCTTTTGCATATCTAAGATGTACAGTTATTAGTGGAAATAAGCTTTCTCATGCCACATTAAACAAATGTGTTTGGTAGGGAAAATATTTGTAGTGTTTGTCATTTCTAATTTGATCATCATAAAGTTCAACACTAACAAGCTGTGGCGTCTTCAGTCTGATGTGAGATCTTTAGTTAACTTGAATATTGACTCCCAGGAAGATACCACATGTCTTAAATATTTCTCAATCATGAATAAAATTTCTAAGTGTTAAATTTTGAATTGCCTGAACGTGACCTTAAATGCCTTCTTGGTTTAATGAGCTGCAACAGTAGCTGCACTGCAAAACCTCATCTTCTTACCAAGTAGTTTAGGTCTAGTTTCTTGAACAAATGTCTTAGTTTTGTCTCATTTCAAGTGTACCAACTTGAAAGTTATTTTTCAGCAAGATAGAGGAGCTTGTTTTAAGTAAATAATTCCTTAATATTGACAGAAAATGCTAGTTCCACTGGGATATTATTTCACTTATAGTAGGACATTTTCCCCATGTTGCTAGTGGAACTAGTACTTGTTTTTTTAAAAAAACTAGCAATCAATATTAGGGAGTTATTTACTTAAAACAAGCTCCTATATCTTGCTGAAAGGTTACATGTAAGTTAGTTTTGTCTTATTTCATGTGTACTAAGACTTTGGCACTATAAACTAGAATAAAATACTTGGTAAGAAGTGTTTTTGCAGTGTATTGCTGATATCGGTCCATGATTTTTTATCTTAATATGCAGCTAAATGCTCCAGAGTGGATAATCTGCCAAAGAGCACGTTCAACCCTAGAAATTAAAGTTGTTTTTTTAAAAAAACATGACTCTAAAATAGGATTATACAGCTTCAGTTCAAGTTCTATAAATATCACAGCTGCTTGATGTGAACTATGCATGATGGAGTAGAAAACATTTCCTTGTGCTTCACAAAAAATATGGGAAATAGACATTTTTTGTAATTTATTGCAGTTCTGTCTTCACTTATCTGTGTTTCTAATCCTCTAGTAGTCCAGTGCCTTAGTTAAATTAATATGATATATCTAATCTAATTAAAGTTCACTTGTATTTTACTAGGATGAGGTCGAGACTAAAGTGGACCTGCCCATTCTTCTAAAGCTTCAGAAAAGGGTGAAGGAGCTGGAGGGAGAAAATCGATCTTTATGGAAAAAGCTGGATAAAAAAGAGGAGGCCCAACAAGAAAAGGCAAAAGTATGAAATCCCTCTATAAACATTTATCTAAAGTTCATCTGCTTAACCATTCGGTGTTTAAATCTTACATCATATCTTTCTGTAAAACAAATAAGGAAGTGGAGATGCAGACAACTTTTGGCAGGACAGAACTGGACGTAGAAAAATTGAAGGTGTGACTTTCCTCATGTGTGATTACTGAATCTGAAATATGCATAAAAACAAAAAGTAGTTCTAGATTTTTGATCTTCAGCCTGTTTTCTATTGTAGCGGCATGAGCTGGAGTCAGAGAACAAGAAACTGAAGCAGAATCTGAATGAGCTGCGGAAGTCTCTGACCAGCGAGAGTAGCGATTTGGCGCCCCCTGCTGCTGGTTCTTTGCCTTACAACATTCTGCTGGAACAACTCAGTTCTTCCAATGAGGAGCTGGAGCTGCGTAAAGAGGAGGTGTTGCTCCTCCGTTCACATATGGTTCGTCAGGAAGCTCTGAAACACAGGGTGAGAAGCTACATGAACTGCATGGGTTCTTCATAATCATATTAAAATGTAATAATAAAGGAACTTTTTGTTTAAATAATTTAATTCCAGGATTCTGTACTTGGAGAAAGTGTGAAACTGGATCTCGGTGAAATCCACTCATTACAAGATTCTGACAGGTAAGAACCACCTGGCTATGTTTTTATGCTTCATCCTGCCAAACAGTTTTGAAAATTTCTCAAATAATTTATAATCAGTAAAAGCAAAAATGCACCTGAAGGAAATGCATGAACTGTGCCAGCTCTGTCTTCTAAGATGTGAGAAGCATAACTGAGCAGAATAACTTGGATGCCATATAAACTTTATTCTTATTTAAAAATATTACATTAATCAGCCCAAATTATTGAGAATTTCAAGATGTATGTTTTTAATTGTGTTGTATTCATCTTGTCATTTAAAATATGACAAGATGCAGAAGCTGATTGAGCTTCATCTGAGGTTAGGAATTTTATTTAGAAACATGTGAATAAAGAGGAGAACCCCCACACCAATAAAAATTTAAAACAATTCAGTAACTTTTAGTGTTTCTGCTTCAGCTGCTAACAAATTTTAAGTGCGATCAAACAAAGTAAAGAAAAATAAACTTCACAATATGTAAACATGACATGTTTTGTTTTCCTGAGAAAGATTTGTTAGGAAGAGCTTATTAAAACAAAAAAGTCCCAAGTGTCTGCAGAATTTCTTTACATTAAGTTACATATTATTTTAGATTAACAGACTGTAACAGTGCTGTTCAAAAGTAAATAATTTTTGCAGCAGGACTGATGTAA
Source organism: Brachyrhaphis roseni (assembly GCA_903066815.1). Classification (NCBI taxonomy): domain Eukaryota; kingdom Metazoa; phylum Chordata; class Actinopteri; order Cyprinodontiformes; family Poeciliidae; genus Brachyrhaphis; species Brachyrhaphis roseni. Next base: position 46,253 of record CAEFZY010066897.1, read on the forward strand.
CTGGTTAATTTCTCATTCTTTGTTGCTTTTCTATGTATCATTTTTAATATATTTTATTTATAAAATGTTTAGTGTCACTTCAGTAGTAAATAACTGCTTGTAAAATGTGTTGCAGTAAAATAATTGTAAATTCTTCCTATTTCTCTCTTCTCAGTAAGTCAGCTGTTAATACTACCTTTATCTTTTCTGGTTTCTTATATGGGAACTCAGCTCTTTCTAATTGGAGATATTAATGTGTGTGGTCACTTTCTGATGCTTCTCCTTCAGGTCCACTGATATTCATACCCTGAATGAAGATGGAGAGCTGTGGCTTGCTTATGAAGGCTTGAAAGAGACAAATAGGTAAAGATGCAATATCCTGTACATTTATTAGGCTTTATACTAGAGCTTGACAACATAGCTGAAAAACATAACACGATATAAGCGTTTCCTATCAGTTGATATAGTTATTGATTGTTTTTTTTGTTTTAAATATATGAAATACTGCAAAACTGGTGCCGTGGCCTTTTCTGTTTTATCCATAGTTTTCAGTCCACACTGTTGTTTTTTATTTTTAATCAGCTATGAGGCACAGAGGCAAAACTTTAAACTGCTGCTGCGTAAGTTACTCAACAGGTTGTTGCTAGGTAACCAAAGAGTGAGTGAGTTGCTAGGTAACCAAAAAATGAGTGAGTTTCTAGGTAACCAAAGAGTGAATGAGTTAGCTGATTACGCCAATCTTGCTTAGCTGGGCATGAGAAGTTAATCAGCTGCCTACATCTCCCAGAATGCTGTGCGGTTCTGTAAAATTACTGGATATTCTATCAGGCACATTATCTGTTGATATTGATTACATGTCTATTGTGATATATCTTATTGATTTATTGTCCATTGCTGGTTTATAGCCATCGTAAAAAGAAAATTCTAGGATTTTGTACATATTTTATTCATATCTGAGTTTATGCTTTTTTGTTTTTTTGCACATTTTTATTTTGGTTTTGTCTTTGTGGACATAGAATGTCACAGCGGTGTGTGTGTTGTGTTTTTGTTTATTTGCATGATAAAACACTAGAACAAACTATATGAGAGTGTTCTTTATTTTTTTTTTACCATGGATCTGGTCACAATCCAAACATCCTGCAGGCTTCTGGAGACCCAGATGCAGGAGCAGGAGTGTCTTCACAGTGAGAAGTACAGGAAGCTGACGGAGGAGATGAACAAACTGAGAGCTGAAAAGGAGTGTCAACAAAAGCTGCTGGCTGTGAGCCTGCTTTTACCCGAAGATGCCCGAATAGACGCAAGCCTGAAGCACGAGATAACACGACTCACCACTGAGAATCTGGTGCGTTTGTTTACTGGATTTGTGGTCGCTCTTTCTTCCTTTTTGTTACCTCAAACCACGTTCTGATGTGGCCGTCATTGCTGTTTCTTCTTAATGGAATTAAGACGTCGATAAAAATTCTGATTTTGTCATTAATTTATTTTTTCTTTAATTTTAGGAGCGAATGGAGCAACAACAGAAACAAGATAAAACAATACGCAAATTGAAAAAACAACTTAAGCTATATATGAAGAAAGTGGAAGATTTAGACGGTAATCCAGTTGTACTACATTTGAAAATATGAAACCATATTTTTAAAAATCTGGATAAAAAGTAAAGCAAAATTTATCAAATCAATTAGTTTACATTTTTATTTATGTCACTTATCCTGTGTAAGTTATTATTATTATTATTATTATTGCTGTTATCATTGCTATTATCTTATTATTAATATTATCTATTATTAATAATTTTAGTTTTTATTATTAGTAGCATTATTTTTATCATCAGTAATGTAGAGTAATGAATAATAAAAAAGGAATTTTGACCTTTTTCTCAGATTAAAGTCAGAGTTTGATTTGTTGACATCACAATAAAAAAAAATGCAACCTGGCAGTGATCTGATTGGTTCTCATATTATTTTTCTGTTTAATTTAGCGAACGCTCCCCAGACAGAAGTTAGCTCTTCTGGGACGAGCATGCCTGTCCGACCGGTGCACATCGCACGCAAGGAGAAGGAGTTCCAGGGCATGTTGGAGTTCAAGGAGGACGACACGGGTCATTTGCTTAAGAACCTGGTCGTAGGTGTGTGTCGTTCCAACAACCCATCTTTACATGTGATAAAAGTAGATCAGGATGTTTCTTGTTTTCACTGACTGGTGATTTTTACAGATCTGAAGCCTCGTGGCGTCGCAGTCAGCTTCACTCCAGGGCTTCCTGCCTTCATCATCTTCATGTGCCTTCGATATGCAGACAACGTGAACGACGACAGGAGACTCAGCACTCTCCTCAATTCTACAATCAGCAGCATCAAAGGCGTCATCAAGGTGCAGCATTTAACCTCGATCAGTTGAAAAACAAATGCCAGGGTTTATTTTTAGATTAATTTGGACTGATTTCCAGCAAAATCTTGATAAACTCATCTATGTGTCTACCTTTACACACGTTGATTACTGCAGTGCTAAAACCAGTAAAATAAAGCACATCACCCCAGTTTTAAGTCCTTACACAGGCTCCCAGTAGAACCAGGCCCAAACATGGAGAAACAGCATTCAGTTTTTATGCTCCTCTAATCTGGAACAAACTTCCAGAAAACTGCAAAACAGCTGAAACACAGGGTTCCTTTAAATCAAGGCTTCTCCTTCCCTCTCTTTAGAGTTGCCTTTGATTACCCTGCAAAAACACAGAATCTGTTTTTGTTTAGTTTCCAATGTGAATATCTTGGTACAGTTGAAATAAGGCAAAAATAACTTACAAGTAAGTTTTCTACAAGACAGAAAGCTTGTTTTAAGTCAATAATTCCTTAATATTGATAAAATTGTATCAACATTTCATTTGGAACAAGACATTTTCTCCACAAGTGAAAAAATATGCTAGTGGAACATGTACTTTTTTTAATCAATATTGAAGAATTATTGAGTTAAAACCAGCTCCTATATCTTGCTACTGTAAGATAGTTTTGTCTTATTTCTAGTGTCTGAAAATATTTACACTCAAGGTAGGACAAAAATACTTGGTAAGATTTTGTGCTTTTGCAGTGTAGTAGTAACTTGATAATTTTGACGATGTGATTTGACAAACTGTTTTTTTTTTTTTTGGCTTGTTTAATTGGTGACTGTACGACATTTTTATGATGTAAAACATTTTGAATTGCCTTCTTGCTGAAATGTGTTTTATAAAAAAACTTGACTTGATTTTGTTCGTGCAGAGAAAAGGAAATGATTTTGAAGCGGTGTCGTTCTGGCTGGCCAACACGTGCCGGTTAATGCACTGTCTGAAGCAATACAGTGGAGACGAGGTGAGCATCAGAAGAGTGAGACTACGCTCCTACGTGTCTTAAATAAAGCTGCATAATCATGTAATTAATCTGCCCTGCAGGTGTTTATGGTGCATAACACTGCTAAGCAGAATGAGCAATGCCTGGCTAATTTTGAGCTGACAGAGTACCATCAGCTTTTTGGTGACCTGGCCATTCAAATCTACCGTCAGATCATCAAAAGCATGGAGAACATCCTGCTACCCTTGATAAGTAAGAAGAGCCCAAACATAAGCTTGTTGCAATAAATCAATTAATCGCATCATAAATTAAAATGAGCCCAATAATTTCCATTTGCATGATTGATTGTTTTTTTCTTGTATCTTTTATTTCTTTCTATCAAAAGTTTCAGTCTGGTCCATTGGGCTCAACTTGACCATTTTTAAGGGCCATTTTGTGCTAGTTTTATTTTTTGTTTTGTTCATTTATTTTGAATATTTAAAATGTCTCCCAATGTTTAATGTTTGTTAGAAATGAAGATTTATTTATCTTTGAGATTTAAATAATTGAGTATTACTTCAAAATTATCTCAAAACAAAACTATTTACCGCAAAAAGTTCTGTGAGTTTATTCTGTTTGTTTTTGTGCACGCAATGAAACTTTCCTTATCTGAATAACTTTTACTGTGCAATTTAAACCTTACAGCCACAAACTTCAATGTATTTATTAGAATTTTATGTAATTAATTAGCAAGGCAACAAATAATTATGAAGGGTGAATACAAATACAGGCCAAACTTTTCATATTTGTACTCTTAGTAAATTTAACATTTTCTTTTCCTTAACAATTATGCCCTCCTTTGTGTTTGTCTATCACATAAAATCCTAATAGATTAAACTGAAGTTTGAATGTCAAAATGTGAAAAGTGTAAGTTTTATAAACACATTTTCAAGGTGCTATGTCTTAAAATCATACTATTGTGTTTTGTAGTACCTTGCATGCTGGAGCATGAGGCAGAGCAGGGAGTTTTAGGCTCCAAACCAACAGGCCTGAGGAAGAGGAGCCCCAGCGTCCCTGATGAAGCTTTGACAGTGGAAGTCCTCCTGCAACGTCTCAGCTTCTTCCACACCACCATGAGTCAACACGGGATGGACTCTGACATCATCAAACAGGTGGTCAAGCAGCAGTTTTACATCATCAGCGCCGTTACTCTTAACAATCTGCTGCTGAGGAAAGACATGTGCTCGTGGGGTAAAGGCCTACAGATCAGGTAATCACACTAACATTTCCTTATTTTTTAAAACTAAACATGAAGGAGGCTACAGAAGAGACATTTATACATTATTTGGTTTAACAATACATATAAAAATTAGAGCGCCATCAAATTATGCTGCTAATAATATATATTGACCAGTTGGATAGACTTTGACTTCCTGAGATGCGAAAGCTAGCAAAGCATAGTGGGCAATATAGACTAGATTGCAATATTTTATTAACGTTTATGTGCCATGGCTGTGAGTGCATGGCACAGTATTCATAGCACCATAAAAACACAAAAATTGTTGTTGAAAAATATTATGAATTATGAATATGAATTTTTTTTTGAGATGCCATTACTTAAAAAAAAAAGTGATTTTAAATTACACACATACATTTTTTATTTATTACTTAACATCATTAATTGTTTATTTTTAGGCAGTTATGAGACACGGTGGTAAAACCTTAAACTGCTGGTGCGTTAGTTACTTGGCAGGTTGTTGCTAGATAACCAAATATCCACTTTCAGTTAGAGATAGAGTAAAAGGGATACATTTTACACCATTTTGTTTTGAATTTGTAGAAAATCTGCTATTCTGAATCAATTTCCTCCTCCTTGTGTTGTTTTTGTTTACATTAACAACTTTTAAAATTAAGTCTGTAGCATTTTTTAATCCAAAGTGTCTCTTGTCCTCTCTGGGTGAAGGTACAACGTTTGGCAGCTGGATGAGTGGCTGGGAGAGAAGGAGCTGAGCGGCTGTGGAGCAAAGGAGACTCTGGAGCCTCTCATTCAGGCTGCACAGCTTTTACAAATCAAGAAAAACACTGAAGCTGATGCCAAAGCAATCTGTAGCATGTGCTCCTCCCTCACCACAGCGCAGGTTCGGCGTGAGATAACATTCCAGCTTTTTAATCTTTACACAAATAAATATCACTCAATTCACCCTTATTTATTTATTTATTTTTTTAACAGATTGTTAAAATCCTGACCTTGTACACTCCAGTGATTGAGTTCGAAGAAAGAGTATCAAACACATTCATCACCACCATTAAAGTAAGGTGTCTTAATTCAGGGTGTCCAAAATGTGGCCCGGGGGCCATTTGTGACCTTTGAAATTATTTTAATCAGCCCAACCGGCTATAAGTCATAACTAATGACCCCAAAAATTTGTAAATTGTTTATTCTTTTAATAAGGCAACAATGGGAAGTCTTTTTTTAATGTTTCAAATCTTCAAGTATTTATAGATTTTATATTTATAGATAAAATAGGAAACACTTTATAAATTTTTTGGTCTGTGAGTTGTTTAAATTAGCCAATTTTGGGTGGGGCAAAAAGTTTGGGCACCACTATTTTAATCTCTAGTCTTTTATTATCAAGCTTCTATGTAATACTTCATTAACTCTTTTCTTTTCTTCCTTTTCAGAACCTTTTGAAAGACAGAGCTGAGTCGTCCAACTTGATGATGGATGCCAAGAAAATATTCTCCGTCACATTCCCGTTCACGCCTTCCTCTGTGGCTCTGGAGACCATCCAGATCCCCGCAAGCCTCAACCTGGGCTTCCTCATACGTGTCTAGACCTGACCTCTGACCTCCGAGCGCACCTTGTTTTTCTAATCCTGTTTACAAGTAAATAAAATGAACCAAAGACTGTTTTCCATCAAAGTTTGTATCTTAAAAAAAAGCTGTTATTTATAGATGTGTGAATATTGTTTTTTTCCCCCCACGAATACAAACCGACTCAATAGAAAATATGCAAAAAAGTTTCTTAAAGGAGAAATTTTTAAAAGAAAATTAAGAATTTTAGCAAAGAAATGTGACATTTCACCTGTTGACATTAGTAAATATACAGCGCTGGCTGTGTTCAAATTTTAAACTTTTTCCAGAGTTCAATAAGAATACAGCATTCAAAAGTTAATTTGGTACATGTAATTGAATTAAGTTTGGCAAACTTAATTTATTTACTTTTCTGTAACATGACAAAATATTTGCGTGGATAAATTTAACGTAAGTATCAAATTAACTCAGTTTTTTTTTTTTTTAGTTGGATCACCTGTTGGATTTTTTCAGTGTACATTTTAAAAAATTAGACTTTGGTGTACAAGTTTGAATTTATTGTGAATTTATCTACAAACAGTCAGGCTTAGTTAGGTGTTATTGAGATTATAACACCTAACTAATAGAGTTAAATGTCTTCTTGAAGGTTTTAGAGTTACCACATTGGTTCAAAAGCCATTAATAATCTACTGACATAATTCTTCCTGGATATTTGACTGTCCTTTATAAAATAATTGGCAGAGTTTGATTCGGTTGGTTTCCTGGCACAGTGCTATTTTTAAAATTAAGTTCAGTTCATGAACAGTTTAGAAACCTGGCTGGTTTTTCTGTTTCTTTTATTATGAAACCAGTTTTGATGTGTTTGGGATCGTTGTCCTGCTGGACCATGCAGTGGTCATAGTTTCCCCCCCATCTGGTTGTTCACAGTCAGCATTACTGACTGTGAAACAGACCCTCAGCATGATGCTGTCACCACCATGCCTGATTGTTAGGTTTAAAATTCTCACTTTGGCTCCTCCAAACAAACTTCTTATCATTGTTTCCAAATAACGCGATCTTAGTCTTGTCTGAAAAGACTAATTTTTGTTTTTGTGTAATTTTTCCTACTTTTTGGGGGGTTGAGAACATCTCAGCTTATGGGAAAGTGAAACTTTCTTCACCGGGGCATTCTGGTTCTTGAGTTGTTTGATTGAAACTTGGACATAATTCATAGTTCAAACTGGATAATTATCCCAAACGCTCATTAAATCTGGTTGGAAAGGCCTTCCCAAAGTCCCAACCTCAACCTTCTTGAAAGTTTCTGGATTGTGCATAAAAGCGTAGCTCCAGGAAACCAAACAAATTAAGTTAACGCTACAGTTTCTGACAGGAACAGTGATCAAACGTTCAGCCAAAGTTAAACAAGAAGGTTGTTGATGGCTACAGAAAGAGTTTCTCTTCAGCTGACTGAAAGACTCCTAACATGTGGGAATGTTTGTATGAATCTGAGCTTATATAAATAGTTTTACTCAGTGTGGGTTAGGGAAATGCCACATGAAATTTAAATAAACACACAGTTCAAGTCAGTTTAAGTCAATGAATTTATATGCTATATAATTATTCGTCCTGGAAAAGAAAACATTCTAATCCGCCATTAAAAGCATAGAATGAATGATGAACGAATGTAAACTTCACGTTTGATTTGTGGAATAAGAAATGTATTGAACTGCAGTGTTTCATGGCTAAAAAAAAATCTTGGTTATGGCCAAAATAAAAAATGTTATTTATAAAAAATATTAAAGACTTTGGACTTCAGCAGCAGTTTTATAATGGTTTACATGTCAGACCAAGCTGGAGGGAAATATTAATTTGAGAGATGTGCTCCTTTATTTTATCTGAAATGTTTTAAAACATTAATTTGAATTAAAAAATATTTTTCTCTTATGCTCATCTATAACCTAATATAGCATCTTGTTGTATATTGAATTTAAAGACAAATTTAAATTGCCTATTTTTTTCCCCATTGTTTAAACTACCTTCAATTTTCAAAACACTAAGGTTTTCTCATTGAAATACAAAAAACACAAACCAAAATCACAACATATTTTTTACAGTGACATTGTTTGCTATTTACGTCACATTTTGCATAAATTTTAAAGGTAGTTATGTTTAATTATCTCCATGCTGATATATGATTAACCAACCAACTTTTCCATGTAAACTAACTTATCCACGGTTGTTTTCAGACTTTGACAGCTTTTATATTTACCCGTTCAGGTGTAAAACTACGTCCTAAATGTTCATGAATGTACCGAGGTTTGCATCCGGTTTCTTTAGTGGCGAGGATCCTTGATAAAACAAGCACACCCTCAGACCTGTCATGAGACAGAGGGGGGCGGAGACAGCCAAAGTCCCGAGCAGGTGAATTACAAGCCGGGCAGGAAACGACGACACTTTCCTGGAAGTTTCAAAATAAAGCTCAGGATTCAGTAATCAATTTCGTTGATTACCGGATCAAGCAAAGGAAGTATCAGATTCCTTCCTTATACAGAAACTGATATTAAACTTGAAGGAGGCATCACTAGAGGTGGGTAAATTGTATTAAGAGGAAAACTACTTCAAAATATTTTTACTCAAGTAAAAGTAAAAATTTGCCACCCAAGAAATTACTTGTGTAAAAAAGCACTAAAAGAAGCCAATTCAAGTATTGAGTAACTAATCAGAACATCTCATTTAATATTTTATAATGTCATCAAAGGGACAAAAAAAAAGTTACAATTATAAAATGGCAAATTTTAAAGAAAGCGTAAAACATGAAATCAATAGTTAAAATACATTTTATGCATTTACATTATTTGGGTGTATCTTCGTGGTGCATTTTTGGTCAAAACATGTTTGCTCTTCAGTTTGTGAACTTACTTACACGACTATATAGAGTGTCCAGAAATGTTACTTCATTATTACTAGTGACTTTAAGATAATAATATAAGACAAGTAAAATCAAAGTTAGGGTGCCGTGAGAATTCTCCTAAAGATACTTTTTCCCTCAAGAAAATGTAATTGAGTAAATGTAACGTTATTGTTTTTTTATACTTGTTAAAAAATAAATAAACAACAGTTCCTCTGGTGGTAAACATACTTTACAGAGAGAATTTAAACAAACCTCCCAAAATACTGCTGTTTTGAATATGATATTTATGCATAATGATAATCTTAAAAAAAAACTATCTTAATAATAATGCTAAACACTTCCAATCCAACCAGTGATTAACTTTTTATAACAAGCATCACCTCCAATTTCTTTGGGTACTTCCACACTATCTAATACATTTTTCTTTTCTTTTTTTTTTTTTTGCAGTTGTTTTTCCATTGTAAAAATAATAAAAAGCTATTTTGTGACCTCCAATCTATGAATGGATGGATTTGGTTGTAATGTTTTTATTTTAAAGCATCTTAGTTCCTTTAGAGGGGCTTTTATTGTGGAAACCCTTCCCGGAAGCGTGATCCTACGTTGTGAAACTTGTTTGGTGATTGTTTTATGGTTGTTAGAAACAAGCGGAGTCTCTCAGGGACTTTATGGCAACTTGGAAAGAAAGTACAGGGAAGCAGCAGGTGCTTAAAAACACAAAGTGAAGCACAAACATGGCTTTATCTGAGCTCTACACAAAGGTAAGAGTTTATTATTTCTTATCCTATTAACATATGTTTGATGTATTTTCACAGACATATGGAAACTTTCCCAGTGTTGTGGGAGTGTAACGTATGGTGAATGTTTTATTTATTTAGAAAATATAAACATTTATGTACAATTAAATGACGTTTATGCTTACTTTATGGAAAAAGCTTAATTGTTTTTCACTATTTAAACCATTTCTTCCAGTATAACAGAGTGTGGATACCAGATGAAGGACAAGTGTGGAAATCGGCTGAAATCACTAAAGACTTCCACTCAGGCGATAATGTTCTTGAATTACTCCTCGAAGACGGAACTGTGAGCCAATAAAACCAACTCTGATGAATCTCTGCATGTGAAAATGGGTATCTGACCTTTGACCTGTCGTTCTGCAGGTTCTCCTCCACCCGGTCGACCCCTCCAAACCCAAACTGCCCCCTCTCAGAAACCCAGACATCTTGGTGGGGGAGAACGACCTCACGGCTCTCAGCTACCTGCACGAACCTGCGGTCCTGCACAACCTCAAAGTCCGATTTGTCGAGTCCAGAATCATCTATACCTACTGTGGTGAGGATGTTTATTTCTATTCCTTACTCCAGTGTCTTGCAGAATTATTAGTGCTCAGTTTTAAGCCCTGCAAAAACACAAAATCTTACTTAGTTTCTAGTGCAAAACTAACTTACAAGTAACTTTTTAGTAAGATATAGGAGCTTGTTTTAAGTAAATAATTAAACGTACTATCACTTATAACAAATATTTTTCCATGTTATTAGTGAAATAATCTGCCAATCAACTTCTTAAAAATAATAGCCCAAGGCATTTTTAGCTAAAGGTACATTTGGCACAAAAAAAATCACCTCTTCTTTCTTTCTAAAATATATTTTAAGTGAAATAAGTCCCTACTCTGACACCCCAAAATTTAATCCTGTCGCCTTGAGAAGTCACCAAATCAGATGTGTATTTAATTTAATGTTCAATAAATGCAGCTTTATTTGAAAGTCTCAGAGGTTTGTTAGAGAATATCTAAAAATCAGTATCTAACATGATGCTGTTTGATGAACAAACAGGGAACGGAGACAATCATAATACTGTAGAAAAGTTTAAAGCTGTTAAAATAGTAGCAGTGGATGATCTGCAGAGATCCACAGCTTTGTTTGGAGTATCTGTTGACAGAGCAGCTTTTATTTGAGCTCTTCATGTATTTGGCTCTTACAAGAATCAAGATTGTTTAATTGTTGGAAGAAAGTTGTTCATGACTCACAGCAAACATGTAAGGCAGAAATGTCAACTTCTCATTTCTGGCCACATCAAGACCATGAACTGTAAAACATTTGAGCTGCATTTAGTTGTGTCTACTATCTTTTACTCTTTAAGTCAAATAAATTTATCCAGTTTTAGATTTTGATCCTAAATGTCAGTTTGTGAAAGATAAACTTACAGCAGTAAGTTGTTTTAACTTTTTATTAATTTAGTCAAACCTCCAAGAGTTGAATTAACTAGAGATTTTAGGTTAGCACTTAAAAAACTGAAAGAAGAGAAAGACAGGAGTGGGAACTATTTCCCAGAATGCTTAGCGGCATGTTTTTGTCTCCTGAGATGGAAGTGCGTTACATTGATCTGACTCTTGTGTTTTATTAAGGCAAATGTTCATTTTAATGCAATTCTCAGTTAGCAAAGCTTGAGGATAATGTCCTGATCACACTAAATGTTTCTGAGCTGAATTCATTGGGATGTTTAATAAAATTCATTATCAGATCAGAAATTTTGTTCCTGCAGTTTGAAACAAGAATTTAAATTATTTTAAAGTAAACTAAGTATTTATTTATGTAGTTAAAAAACAATGTTTAGACAATTTGTCTCTTGTTGTTAAATCAACTTCATGAACTTTAATTTCTGAGTTGAAACCAAAACAATTTTCTTGTTGACTTAAACAGGATTTTCCAGGCAGCTGGTGGACTTTCATTTTCAAGTTAAACCACCTTCAAATGTTTTACAGTGTATGCATCTTGCAATTACAGACTCACTGGGCGCTTTGTAGAGTTAATCCATGCTGATCATTCAATGCTTCAGGTCAAACATACTGTATTTCAGCAAACTCTATTTATGATCATATAAAACTGGCTAAACCTAATCTGCAGGATACAGTTCTAAGAATATATCAGAAATTCAGAGTGAGCAGTGTTGTAGCCCCTCTGGTGAATATGTGAAAGAAAATATATCTTAAAAGATTTCCTTTCTTTTGCAGGCCTGTCTACCTGGCATGCCGAGCTGCTCTGAGTTTACAGCTCCCAGTGTCTACCATCCGTCTGAGTTCAAAGACTGGAGACGTGTTACGCTCTCGTTGCCTCAGAAGACGTGGTAAGTACAATTCACAAAAGCAGAAGAAAAAAACTCACAAAGTGCCCTTTGGGATTAAACGCTCTCTGATCTTGATTTTGCCTTGTTATTGGGTTTTTTTTTTTTATTATGGCTAATAAGCACGTTGGGATTTGACAGCAGTCAGGTCAATTACAGAAAACGAACAGCAGAATACGAGTAAAGGTCTGCATTTTCCTCCATCAGTGGCTGAAGGCCTGAATAGAAATACATAATCATCTCACATCTGCTCACACTTTTACTATTTCACATATATTCATATCCCTTAAACATTTTTCACCATTACAACCACAAAATTGTTCTTCCAACATGTATTTTATTATGATTTTATAAATGTGATCCGACATCCAAAACTGTGAACTCAAGCACAAAGTTTGTAAAAGTTTTGTAGACATAACATTGAAATGTGTAGCATGTATATAAATCCAGCTTCCTTAACTCTGATACCCCTAAATAAATTCCAGTTGGAAATATATGGATCATATTGTTTCATAAATAAAAACAATATGGTATAATAGAAATGTTGCTAGAGTAGATACATAGCAATATCTAAAAAATCAGGCAATCATTTCTGCAAATGTTTGTTTATCAGTAGTTTGAATGTATCATTTGGGGTTCCTCAGGGGCCAGTGTTTGGTCCTAAACTGTTCATACTTTATTTAATTACATTTGAAAGTAATCAAACAAAATTATATTTGTTATATTTGCACAGGAAACAAACATTTTGTTGAACAGAAACAAATTATTACAAAATTAAAAAAATAAATAAATTAACTATATCTGTAAACACTAAAAAGTATTAAAAAAAATATGGAAGTTGTTGTAAGAAATTAGTTGGAAGGCACATATGTAACATTTTCAATCTAAATGATCAAGAATTATTTCAGTTTTAGGTAAAACATGGTATTTTTAAAACATAATTTACTCAACAATTTGCATTATTGTTCCATTTCCGGAATACTGTGTGTAAGTTTATTGCAATATATAAAAATCAAAACTGAAACCAATTATGGAAACTATTGAACAGGATGATCCAATAGTAATAACAAAATAAAATTCAATACTGAACTTTATTGAAAAAGAGTAGAAAGAAATACGTTGTTGAAAGAAAGTCGGAACAGAAAACATGTAAAATACGGTTCTCTGGTAATTCAAATTCAGTTCAAATTAAAGAGACAATAGTTAAATTAAAAACATATACATGAGTTAGAACAGCCCAGATCTTAAGACTGTGACAATCTGTAACTTTCTCATTGATCTATTTTGCTCAGAAAAATGGGCAAAAGTCTCTAGATATGTTTTACTCTTTTGTAAGATACTGTAAAAGATTTTATCAGGTAACGTATTATAGGCTTTTGGGTTAAATCAATCTTTAACACACATGCAGCTAAAAAGGCTATAAATAACGTGAAGCAGCCATTATGCCTCAGTTCGGACATATATCAGCTTAAATCGTCACATAAACCTTCGCCTCTGCTGAACACCCTGACCTCAGCCTCCATTTCATTCCAACACCCCAGCTCCTAAATAACGATGCTCTAATCTCCTGTAGAGTACGATGACAGGTCAGAAGGTCACGGCCCCTAATGGTAATAAAACAGCAGGTTGAATGAACACGAGACAATCTGATATGGATCCGTAAAGCTGTAAACCAAGAGGCCTGTGTGGTTTATTATCTCCAACATGCCATATTTATACCACAAAATCTCTTCAATTTTCAAAAGTAGGAAACATTGGATGTGACTGGATTACAAGGTGACCTCTTATGATTCACTGAACAGGTTAGTATTGGTCTATGCGCTATATAAAACACATTTGTTAAATTTTTTGCACAAAATCATTCTTAGATCATCTGATTTTAGTCTGCTGAGTTCTGCTGAATTTGAGTTTATTTCAGATTGAGATGTTTTAGGGCCTCTTTAAATACAAATAATCTGCTGCTGGCCACGCCCCCAGCTCAACGTTTATGCTGCGATCCAGTTACCTGGGAAGTGGGAACTTGAAACTGGATTAGCCTTCAGACCCGAGTTGAGAACGTTCCTCAACATGGTAACGCCCATAAACATGGTGTGCTAAAGCTCTTACAAACATCATTTTACAGATTACTTTCCATAAGCAAACATCGGTTTTAATTTGTTCAGTTTAGTGTTGCAGGCGCTACATGTTACATTGATTTTAGATGCACTTTTGCCTGTGTGTCTTGTAAAATACACATTTCCACCACAAATTGCTACTGCTGATGTGAGGAGCGGCCAAATGGAGACGCAACATGGCCACGTTTCAATATTTGAACTGGGAGAACAGGGAGAAATCTGACTTCAGATGGCGCTCCAGTTGATTCTTCTGTCTGAGAAGTTGGAATTTCCCAGTTTCGAATTCAACTGGAACGCAGCATCACACTCGCGCTTGAAATTGTACAGTTGCGCATCTTTTGGCAGCCGTTTAAAAAGCAGAAATAGAGCCTCCTGCACAACCAACAGCAATGCAGCAAGTTGTTTCTGGATGGTAGAGTCAACAAGTGTCTTGACACTTGTATTTTCCAGCAGCCATTGTACAGAACATACAGCGGTAAAACCAGCTGACCAAAACTGCTGGAGCTTAGTTTGGGTTGCTAGGAAACGCATTGGGTTCCGTTTGGGTTGCTAGGTAACAGGCTGGAGTCACCAGGTGAAGAGCAGTGCCTACTGTTTTGTAAAGTTACATTCCCAATAGCTTTTTTGAAATAGTTCACTAAACTTCAACTTATTGCCATAAGAAAACAGCTGGCTGGGTCATTTTTTTTTAGAATCAGTGGACGTACAGAAACATGTAAAATGTCAATTTTGCATCATGGATCCCATTTTAAAATTTGAGGAAATTTTTTATATACAGTTCAGGAAAAATGAAGAGCCCACTGCACTGAGCCCCATTGAAAACCTCCTGGTTATTCCACCTAATAGTGATTTCTGAACTTTTCCTGAGTTAAAACATTAATATTGCTGTTTCTAAATGAATGTGAACTTGTTTTCTCTGCATTATTTGAGGTCTGAAAGGACTGCCTCTTTTTCCTTATTTTGGCCACTTCTCATTTTCTGCAAATAAATAGTAAATACTAAATTTGGTGACATGTTCTCGGAAGTTCAGAGAATAAAAGAACAATGTTTATATTACTCACATACACACATACCTATAAAAAGTAAAACCAGAGAAACGGATAATTTTAAGTGGTCTCTTAATTTTTTTCAGAGCTGTAAATTCTAATTATTTCAGGTCCAGTGCAACTCGGTTTAGATGGATCCAGAATTACTACGGCGAGCAGGACGAGTGGGCTCTGGACGACATCTACATCGGCCAGCAGTGTCCCAACATGTGCCACGGACACGGCTGGTGTGACCACGGACATTGCAGGCCAGTCATTCCTCCTGACCTGTGGACGCATGTGGGACAGATTATAAATGGACAGCTGGATTAAAGTCGCACTCTAATCTCACACAGGTGTGACGACGGGTTCTCGGGTCAGGACTGCCAGCCGTCGTCTCCGCTCTCGTCAAGCGTCCTCTCAGATTTTGAGTCCCAAGACGCGCTGCTGGCCACGTGGCAGGAGGTGATTGGCGGAGAGGTGGTGGCGCCCGACATGGGCTGTGGGGTGGTGTCGTCTGGATCGTCGCTGTACTTCAGCAAGGTAGCGCAATGAGAAATATTTAATTCAGATAAAGTGTTAAATGTGATTATTTTCATGTGAAATCCAATGAGCTTAACTGCACGAAGAAATCTGGCACACGAGTTTCTGTGTTTTTGCACATAGCAGATCAAACATGTGGTAAATTTGTGTTATTAAAGTATACCAATGTCCAAACTTGTCCAGCGCTCATTACCAAGAACCGTTGACCTCTAAACTCTTCCCTGAATGTTTAAAAAAATAACTCTCCAGAGAGTTCATGAGTTTGATTGGTGATTACACAACTGTTGACACATTGCTAAGCACTTTTTAAATCAGTTTTTCCAGCTGCAGCTACATTCTTTCTACAGTTTTTTAAATGTTTTCAGCTCAGTGCTTATCAGAATTTCACTCTCATCATGGATTAAGTGAATGCTATTATTTTATGGCTTTCAATTATGTATTTTTTCAGATTGGTACAATTATAAGACCATCAACCTCAACAACTTTTGGAAAGCACGGGTTAAGATTTATTGTGGAATTTTCTTTAATATTTTTTAATATTTAAGTCAAGTTTATTTCCATCTCACATTTTAATAACAAGTCATTTGAAGTGCTTTACATGGTGACAACATAACACAATTAACAAAATACAACACTGCATTACAGTGGCAGAATAAAGACAAATAACGTAATCTAGACTAGAATTAATCTATGTTCACTTATTATTAATCGAAAGAAAACCTTAACTCTAAGGTGGGTTTTATGCCTTGATTTAAAGGAACTCAGTGTTTCGGCTGTTTTGCAGTTTTCTGGAAGTTTATTTTGGGATTTAAAATGTCTCCCATGTTAAATGTTTGTGTTTGTAGTTTATTGATCTTTAAGAATGTGTTCTTGCATTCTCATGCCATTATCATTATATTACTTAAAAATGGTTTCAAAACAACAATATTATCGTTTATCGCAATAACTTCTTGCAGTTTATTTCACTTATAACATTGGAAAAATGTTTTGTTATAAGTGAAATAATCTGCCAATGGACTAGTATTTTTTCATCAATAAATATTAAGGAATTATTTACTTAAAACAAGCTCACTTTTCTTGCTGAAAAGTTACCTGTAAGTTAATTTTGTCTTATTTCAAGTAAACTGAGATATTTGCACTAAAAACTAGACCAAAAATACTTGGTAAGATTTTGTACTTTTGCGGTGAACATGATGAAATCTGACCAAATGTGTAACTGGTGTGACTGTGTGCATGTTGTGGTCAGGCTGGGCTGCGGGAGCTGGTGAGCTGGGATCTGGACACGGAGTGGGCGGAGTTTGTGCAGTTCTACCTGCGTGTGGGCGGAGACTGGGCGGAGTGTAACCAGGCAGACAGCAGAGAGGAAGGAGTGCTGCTGCAGTACAGTAACGATGGAGGAATCAGCTGGGGTCTCATCGCTGAGATGTACTTCACAGACTTCACCAAACCTCGGTGAGACAGAAACCAGCAGAGTAATTCATCTGAGCTGTTCAGAGCTGCATGTGGTTCCAGAATAACGAAGCCGCTCGTTTTCCTTTCACAGCTTTGTTCATTATGAACTTCCTCTGGCTTCTAAAACTCCCTCCACTCGCTTTCGGTGGTGGCAGCCGCTTCATTCTGGGGAAGGGTACGACCAGTGGGCGATTGATGACGTCATAATTTTGTCAGAGAGGGAGAAACACATCATCCCAATGGCCAACCCGACTCTGCCGCAGGTCAGACTCCATCATGGCATCATCTAATATTTTGTGCTCTAACCTTGTTAATACCCCTTCTTTTCGCATTACTTTATTTTATGCAAGTTTTTGTTTGTTTACAAAAGAGGGGAAAAAAATCTCGTTTCATAATTACCATATGTGACTGTTTACAGATTCTTGAAATGTTGATTCTAAGCTTTCCAATAATGTCAAACACACATGTGATGATGTCAATTAAATAATATTTTGACTGACTGTCTGAAAAGCATTTTTTGGATTCATAAAGATGCGTTTGACATGTTTAGAATACCAATAAACAGCTTTTTCCAGTACAGCAAACAGTTGACTTCAAAACCATCTTAAATCTTTTTTATTTTGCAATGAATCACTTCCAGATAAATATTACCAGAAAACAAAACATCTGTTTTTTTCTTTTCTGCACAGAACTTTTACGAGAAGCCGGCGTTCGACTACCCTCTGAACCAGATGAGCGTTTGGCTGATGCTCGGCAATGAGGGCATGGAGAGGGACAACAACAACAGCTTCTGCGCTCCGACTCCCTCAGCGATGGTGTTTGGACGTTCTGATGGAGACAGGGTGGCCGTCACCAGGGACTTGGCCCTCCGCTCTGGATACACCCTTCAGTTTAAGGTTCGGGAGAAGATTTCAAATCAAATAATGTAGGACAAAATACTGAAACTAGGGATCCACAATTATTATTTCGTTAATTAAAAAAATAATCAACAGATCAGCCCAACGCTGTATTGATGTTAAGTTGAGCAGAAAGTCTGAGCTTTTCACACGTTAAAAGTATTAATTTAGCTACAGACATTTAAGTGTTCAATAAATGAATGCTGTTACTGCTTTTTAGGCAATTAACGTTTTACTTTTGTATTTTAAAAATTGACATTTTTTATTGACATTTTTTTATATATTTCTATATTGTACTGAACTGGCTTAAGAAGTTAAATGAAAAATCTAAATTTACTTATTTTTGTATCCAATTACTGTTTTAATCGTCGTAATGATCGATAGAATAATCAGTTACTAAAATAATTATTTTCTGCTGTCCTAAATTCTTTTTAAAGTTTTTTTTACATTCTTCATTTATTGTTGTAGCTGAACATAGGCTGTGAGTCAGAGTTCAGCGCCTCAGCCCCAGTCCTGCTGCAGTACTCCCACGACGCCGGCAGAACCTGGGCGCTGGTCCGAGAAGGCTGCTACCCCGGAACGCCGGGAACAGGCATCTGTGAAGGCAGCGGCCGTGAGCTCAGAGAACCGACCGTCTACAACACTGGAGACTACGAACAGTGGACCAGGATCACCGTGGTCATACCTCGAAATGTGGCAGCCAGGTAGCTCCCTATGTTTACATTTACGGTACTCAGATGTTACAATGTGTTTCAAATGTATTCACACTGCAAAAAACACAAAATCTTACCAATTATTTTGGTCTAGTTTCTAGTGCAAATATCTTAGTATACTTAAAATAAGAGAAACTAACTTACAAGTAACTTTTTGCAAGACATAAAGGCATGTTTTTAGTAAACAAATCCTTAATATTGATGAAAAATACTAGTTCTATTGGCAGATTATTTCTCTTACAAGACAGTTTTCCCATGTCACAAGTTAATTTATCTACCAATACAACTAGTACTTTTTCATCAATCTTCAGATTATTTTTTTAAAAAACAATATCAATATCAATAATCTGTGTTTTGCTAAAAAAGTTACGTGTAAGTTAGTTTGTCTTATTTCAAGTGTATGAAGATATTTGCACTAGAAACTAGACCAAAAACTTGTTAAGACTTTGTGTTTTTGCAGTGCTCTTAGTCCGGTAGATCCGCTTTGATTGGCGACCAAAATTGCAACATTTGTTACATTTTCAGCTGAGGTTTGGTTTCACTCTGCACTGTCAGACAAACCACAAACCTGTTCCTCTCTTCGCCTGTGGTGGCACTGCACCACTGAAGGAAACTACACAAAAATCTCTGAAGAAGACACTGAGCACGACTTCCTTCTCAGTTTGACTCAGAATTTGACACGTCTCACATCAATATAAAAGTCGGATAAAATGCAACATGATCATTCAGACAGCAGACGCTTTGAAAACAATCAGATAAGTAACCAAATTAGCATCTGATTTGTGCCATTAGCTATCTGCACAAATCTGATCTCTTGGGGTAAGTTAAAATATTGCAATTGGGGCATTCAGACTGCCATGAAAAAGGCAGATTTTGCAGCCATTGGCTGTTTTCATACCTCCTAGTCGGGTAGTCGGGAACCAAAATTGCAACATTTGTTACATTTTTGTTGTGGTTCGTTTTCACACTGCACTGTGTCAAACAAACCAAGAACTGCTGAAAGAAACGACACAAAAACTTCAGAAGAAGACATGAGTGCAGCTTCCTTCTTCATGAAATGTAGACAAAAATGGAGTGGCGTCAAATTTTAGCAGTTGTAAGATTTCTCTTCTGTCATTGGTAAAAGACCACAAGAAGTTTCTCCCTCTAGTGGTAGACTCTTACATTTGTTTTGGTTTTATTTACCCAGAATGCCCTGCACTGTAGTTTGCTTCCTGCTTTTGGAGGGGTTTCTGATTCGCTTGCATTCACATGTATTCAAACCGCATCATAATTCACGTCAACTGAGCCGAGACCGGGGGTTTTAGGCGGACCAGAGAGTTTTTTTAGTCCAATTGCGCATTCGCACTTCCCCAAACAAACCAGACTTTCTAGCAGACAAAACTGGGCTGGTGTGAATTCACCCTTAAATTCTAAGTTTTATTTGCACTGAAATACCTGAACTTTATTCATTTTCTCAGTAAAACCAGGTTCCGTTGGTTCCAGGAGAGTAGCGTGTACCGAGATGCGCCACCGTTTGCTTTGGACGGAGTCTACATTTCCGAGCCCTGCCCCAACCATTGCGGTGGTCATGGAGACTGTATTTCTGGCGTCTGCTTCTGCGATATGGGCTTCACAGGTACTGTGATGAAAGAAAGCTCATGTAACCAAGTATTTCATGATTCTACTGTATTTTAACCTGTAATATTCCTTATTTTTTTATAGTGGAGCAAGATAGTTGTGTCCCATCCGTTGCTAGTCCCACGGAGCTGACAGAGGGCTTTGAGGGGAAGCTGAGTCCTCTCTGGCAGAGTATCAGCGGGGGACAAATCGGAGGTGGCTGCGGCATCATCAGTGAGGGCAAGGCTCTTTACTTCAGCAGTGCTGGACGTCGGGAGGCTCGAACAGCTCCTCTGGACACTACCAACACACGGTGAGAGGAGTAACACTCTTTATTTTCTCAGCATTTCAAGCATTATGTTAATACTGTTTAATATAAAATTCAGTTTTATTGTTTTTTTGTTTATAGGTTGGCTCAGTTTTACATCCGAATTGGCAGCAAGAGTTTAGGACCCACCTGCACCAGGCCTCGCTCGCGCAATGAAGGTTGTTTCCAAATAGAACACATGTTGTGATGAGGCCCTCTGCTGGTTCAATGTGGGAACTACTCTATAAATCAATAAAGAAAGGCTAACTTGATCATTTCAGATCTGCAAAAACACAAAATCTGACCAAATATTTTTTTCAGTTAGTACAAATATCTTAGTACACTTGAAATAAGACAAAAATAACCTATAAGTAACTTTTTAGCAAGATACAGGAGCTTGTTTTAGGTCAATAATTTCTTAATATTGATCAAAAGAAATTGTTCCACTGGCAGATTATTTCACTTATAATACGGGAATAATGTCTTGGTATAAGTGAAATAATTTGTCAGCTGAATGCATACTTTTTTTTTAATCAATGTTAAGTAATTTCTTACAAGCTCATAAATATTGCTGAATAGTTGCCTGTAAATTAGTTTTCTCTTGTTTCAGGTATACTAAGATATTTTCACTAGAAACTAGACTAAACATACATGGTAAGATTTTGTGTTTTTGCAGTAAGTAAGTTTGTTCTGCCACAGACTTTATCTTCATCGTCTTTTTCCCTTAATTTAATTAGCAAATTGCTGAAATTAAGGTGTTTTAAAAGTTTACACTGGGTTACCTGCCGTAGATAACTCTACATTTAGTATAAAATTAGCCAGCTAAAGCTAAATGCAAGTCCAAGACTAAATTGAATATGTATCGTCTTAAATTTCCTCCAATTTCTGAAACATAGGAGGTTGTGACAAATCTTGTTGTGTGAATAACACTGAATATTCAAACCATTTCAGGTCAGAGTAACTGTCTATTATAAAATTAAAGTGGAATAAAAGGCTAAATTATTACAGTGTTTTAAATTAACCCTGAATCTTCTGAATTTCACACTGTAAGATTATACATTTTTTTAATTATTTTATTTATTTAGAACAGACAAAAAGTAAAAATAAAAAATAAAATTAATACAAATTATCATGCCTATTGACATGCAATTTTACATTATTTGTTTGAAAAGGAGCAGGTAGAAGAAGCAGGATCTTATGATTTCCTGCGCCTGTCATACTCATAACCTACAAACATTTAAATGTCGAAACACCAGATTAACTCTTAAATTATTCCCACATTGAATGACGCTTAAATATCACATTCTCCTCCTTAAATGTACAATTATTTATACATTTTTAATATCTTCAAAAGCTCCTTTTTAAACAGTTTTTTAAGATGGTTTATAAGATTATCGGTGACAGAAGAACGTATCAGGAGTTTCTGATGAGAGTCATGTAGGTAGTGTCCCATGGCTGCATTAGAAATGGGGATAAACATAAACATATTTAATTTCTGCTACAAGTTTTCTATTGCTTTTATACATGTGAAATCAGTGGGAAGTTGACATATCCACATGCTGACTAAGTATCTCTTCCATCCTGCTGAGAAACAGAGTTGGACTAAGGATTAATCAGGATCTCTACTAAAAGATTAATCCAAGTGTGTAATGAATGAACTCACTGTGACTGAACTTTATATCCAGAACTACCATGTCGTTTAGAACAGTACAAGCTTCCCATTTGGTTTCTGTCAATAATGTTCTCCCTCATCTCTATTAAAAGGCTGCTTTTGTACTTTCAGGTGTCATTGTCCAGTTTTCCACCAATAATGGCATCCAGTGGCAGTTTCTGAGAGAGTTGGACTTCAGCTCCTTCTTGGAGCCTCAGGTGGTCACCATTGAGCTTCCACCTCCAGCAAAAACTCCCTACACTGTGTTTCGGTGGTGGCAGCCACAACAAGGTGAGTGAACTATCTACAAAACTCACTATGCAATAAAAGTATCTTAAATTTGACCTATTATGCTTCCTAGAACAGGTTGGGTTTGGCCTATACAAAACATGTTCATTACATTTTTGCACAATTTTATGCTTAGATAATGAGATTTTAGCAGTTTTAGAGCCTCTTGTAAATTTAAATCCAAATAAGCTGTTGTAGCCACGCCCCCCACCTCAACATTTATGCAGGGAAGTGAGAACTTGCAACTAGATTTGATGTGTGACCCAACATAACAACATTCTAGTTAAGAAGTCAAAATTTCCACATGGTGACCCCATAAACATTGTTTGCAATAACTCGTATCACTTTAAGCTCAATTTCCCATAAGCAAACAACACTTTTAATGTTTTCAGTTTAGAGTGTTAGGTGCTACATGCAACATTGATATTAAATGCATTTTTACCTTTGTCGTCTTCTAAAATACAAGTTTCCACCACAATTTACTACTGTTGATGTGAGGAGCAGCCGTATTGAAACAGGAAGTCTGCCTTGCAAGTTGGTCCCAGTTTCCCATTGAGAAATCCAACTTCCAGTTGATTTTTCTGACTGGAAAGTCAGAAATTCCCAGTTCCGAGTACAACTGGAACGCAGCGTCACACTCTCACTTGAATATGGCTGCAAACAGATGTGCAATTGTGCAACCGTTCATCTTTGTAAAGCATTAGTTGAGCCTCCTTCACAACCAACAAGAATGCAGCAAGTGGTTTCTGGTTGTTAATAACAACAACTTGTCTTTTCCAGCAGCCATTGTATAGAACATACAGCGGTAAAACCAGCTGACCAAACATGCTGGAACTCCTCTTGAGTTGCTAGGCAAAGGGGGTGGGCTCCACTGGGGTTGCTAGGTAATGAGGCATTGCACTCCAAATGTGACTTGATAATCAGGAAAATTGTTAACTTATTACCAAAAAAACATCTGGGTGTTTTTTAAAGTGTTTGGTCTGTTTTTAGAAGCAGCAGAGACCAAAATGGAAGCATAAAATCTTTTAATAATATTAAGTCGCCTTTACTGTAAGCCAGTTCTTTAGATTGTTTTACTCATTTACTCTATGGTCCCTGCAGGAAAGCACTCTGCCCAGTGGGCGCTGGATGACGTTCTGATCGGTATGAACGACAGCTCCAGAACGGGTTTCCACGACAAATTCGATGGCACCACCCCGCTGAGGCACAACTGGTACCGGATCCAGGGTGGGGAGGTGACCGTGGACTGCTTGTCTCTGGACACTGCTCTCACCTTTAACTCTGAGGCCATTGATAGTAAGTGAAACACGTTCACTACAGCTATGAAGTGCATTGCTTCCAGTTTGTTGTGCAAACTGGAAGAAACTTCTCACCAGATACAAACTAATGTCAAACTGATCTGTGTACAAATTTCAGCTACAGTCATTTATTACATTAAGGAATCATATCAATATACTCTCTTCAGTGTTTGCATATAGACTGAAGTACATGTTATCCACCCAGACACTTAAAAATCATTCAAACAAGGAAAATCACAGCACTTTGCTATTAACAAGCAGCTGAAACAGAGCCTGGGATTTACTGTGGTGTCATCCATCCTGCATTATTAATGAGAGCAGACCTCATTGAACATCCTGCCTGTTATTTATGCTTGCATCAAGCTGTGAGTGGATTAGGTTTGTGCAAATAGTGCATCACAAAGGGGCCATTCATTAGGTGTGCGCAGCATGACCGATTTGGCAGCACATCTGTAAACACAGAACCTCTGTGTTTACAGATGCAGCACCAATAGTCAGAGGAACATTTGAGGATGCTTCATGACATAAAAAGAAAGATAAATTTAGCTTAAGTTTGAGTGTTCACTTCTTCTTTCCCTGGCAGGAGAATTTACCAAAAGAAAACATATAAATTAATAATTTAGTTTGAGATTGTTGTGCAAGTCTGATTTAGGGCTGTAAAATATTATATAAACAAACTCCCTTAAAGTGATTGGCTAGACTTTATTGGAGAGACTTTTAGTGTTATGACTTCTTCAGAATGTAATTGTCGTTCGCAATAGAAAGGAATCAAAACCCGTTGTTTCTTGCTAAACAAGAATACCTACACAAAAATGGTGCCTTGCAAAAGTATTCATAACTTTTAAACCTTCAAACATTTTGTCACCAACTCAAAGTGCATAGCTGTAGGAAATGAATATGATGAGTAAATTTGTCTTACTACACTGTAAAAACACAAAATCTTACCCAGTATTTTAGTCTAGCTTGTAGTGCACTTGAAATAAGATAAACTTAACTTATAGGTAACTTTTCAGCAGATGTAAGAGGTTGTTTTAACTCAATAATTCATTGATATTGATTTAAAAAAGTACCAGATCCACTGGCAGATTGTTTCACTCATGACAAGTAATTTTTTCCATGTTAGAAGTGAAAGAATCTACCAGTTGAACTAGAACTTTTTCATCAATATTAAGGAATTATTATTATTATTATTATTTTTTTCCGAAGAGTTTTTGCGGCGCTAGTGGCTCGTACTTTTTTATGACAGTAGGCTGACAGGAAAGGGGGGAAGACATGCGGCAAAGGTCGCCGGGACCGGGAGTCGAACCCGCGACGTCCGCGTCGAGGATTAAGGCTTCCAAACGTGGGGCATGCTAACCCCTGCGCCACCACAGCACGCCCCATTAAGGAATTATTTACTTAAAACAAGCTTTTATATGCTGGGGAGAAGTTACTTGTAAGTTAGCTCTGTCTTATTTCAAGTTTACTAACATATTTACTCTAAAAAATAGACCAAAAACACTTTGTAAGATTTGGAGTTTTTGCTGTGTAATTTTGATAATGCTTCAGAAATTGTAAAATAATTAAACTTTTGCAACCTGAACTCACTTTGCAGAGAAGCCAAGATATGCAGAGAGCTGGGACTTTGAGGTGACGGGTTCGTCATTCCTCCAGTTTGAGCTGAGCATGGGCTGCAGTAAGTCCACCTCCTTCTCCCACGGGGTCCGACTGGAGTACTCGACAGACTGTGGCCGCCACTGGACTCTCATCACGCCGGAGTGTGTGCCTCCAGCCATCGGCTGCGCTGGTTATACACAGAGCTCTGTCTATGCATCAACCCAACACAAACACTGGAGGAGAATTACGGTTTACCTGCCCAGTGCTGCTAAGTAGGTGTTTTTGGACACACACATAGTTAAAATTAGAAATGCAAAGAATTAATTAATAATTAATGTTTTATTAGATTAAAATGACTTCCATTGTAAATTAAAGACAAAAAAGCCGAGGCGATAGCGCAGACAAATTGAGACATGATGAAAGAAGACATGAACATATCTCAGTTCATAGGGCATTAAATGTTTCAAATATTTACTTTTCTTTTTTTATTCGACAACCTGAGACGCTCCTGCTTTCTTAAGTTTAGTAATATGAGAAAACCAAAATTTTCTGTTTGTTCAGTCAGTATTTAATACAGCTGACACTAATTTGTTAAAATATGATGATATTCTTATTTTAAATTAAGCATTTTATAAAAAAAAAAAAAAAAATGTATCCCTTCATTTTATGGAAAGATGGTCGACCCTCTTCATACTAGAGAACATTCTACGAGCGACAGGATTGACAAGATCCATCAACTTTAGATTAATTGATTGATCAATAACTTTTATCCCTGATTAAAATTTAAATCTTTATTTTCTATTAGAACATATGCTTAGTTATTGGTGAAAAGAAATGACAGCTAAATTTATAGTTTTTGACATGGAAGTGTTTTTTTGTCTTTGTAAAATTATGTAAATCTAAAATTAGCTGTAGAAAACCCTGCTTTACAGATTACATTGTCATTATTGCTCAAACAAACATGAAATCGAAAAACAAGTATTCATTGAAATCCTTAAATATATATACATTTTCTAAACCTCAACACCGAGTAATGGACTGTTTTGTTGTTTTATACTATAATGTTTATGTAATGGTGACTTTCTAAATAAAATTTTTCCGACTCGCTCAGTTCCCCCAGAACTCGGTTCCGTTGGATCCAGACCCACTTCACACCAGGCGCGGAAGGATGGGCGCTGGACAACGTGCTACTTGCCCCTGGTTGCCCATGGATGTGCTCTGGACATGGTCTGTGCGACAACGGCCGCTGTGTGTACGTAAATGTGTCTCTTTCTCCATTACTCATCAATTTCTGCCTTGATTTAGTTCATTCTCTACATTTCTGACTTCTTCTAAGTAGTTTCTCCTTCTGGTAATCCATTCATTCTCACACAGATGTGATAAAGGTTATGGAGGAGCGCACTGTGTGCCTTTGGCTCCTCTGCCCTCGGTGCTGAGGGAAGACTTCAACGAGAATCTGCAGCAGGAGACTTGGCCCGAAGTGTACGGCGCAGAGAGGGGGACGCTCAGCGGAGAACCACTTAAATCTGGAACTGCGCTTATTTTCAAAGGGGTGAGGATGCTGAACAGGGTTGCCAGATCTGACTGAAAGTTTCCAGTCCAAACACAATGAAAGACCAACTCCATAAAAAACAGCCCAAATCTCAGCCTCCAATAAAACTCCTGTTTATAGCACCAGATATAATTCAAGTTCAATTCAAATTGATTGATCCCAAAAGCAAGTTAAATGTTGTTGAAACTCATATTAATTCAAATTCTTCAGAGTTACTGTAGATGGTGATGGTTGTTGGCAGGAAAGATATCCTGTAGCAGGAGAATATATATTAAATATATATAACCTTATATGTGCTATATGTCGACTGCATTCATAGACTTGTGAAAATTTACAACGGTTTTGGTTTGATTAGTATAATCTGATAATATAATCCTATTGCGATTGCAAAAACCGCAACCAGACTCGTGTTTTTTGTGCCACTACACTGCAAAAACACAAGATCTTATCAAGTAATTTGGGTGTAGTTTTTAGTGCAGATATTTTAACAGTTGAAATAAGACAAAGTAACGTAAAAGTGACTTTTTAGCAAGTTATAGACGCTTGTTGTAGGTAAATAATTATTATCTTCTATCATGGAAATTTAACTTATAACACGGGAGAATTGTCTTGATACAAGTGAAATAATTTGCCAGTGGAAATAGTACATTTTCATCAAAAATAAGGGATTATTTAGTTGAAACAAGCTTCTGTATTTACTGAAAAGTTACTTGTAAGTTAGTTTTGTCTAATTTACAGTATAGTAAGTTTTGCTCTAGACAATAGACCAAAAACACTTGGTAAGATTGTGTGTTTTGCAGTGTGTGTCATTTTAAATCATGATGTTGCTCTTGGATTTCTGTTTTAAAATAATATGACATAGTGACACTTGATTAACCAATGACTAATAATTGATGATGTCACCTTTAACAGATTATAGACATTTCACAATAACTTAACTAATAAGTTCAATAGCATGGCATTTTCTTAAGTTTTCGTTTTTCTGCCACTTAACTTGTGCAGAGAAAAAAATTCAGAGGAGAACTTGGAAATTTAAATCACATTCACATTTTTTCTTCTGTTTGTTTTCAGGATGGACTGCGAATGATTGTGTCGAGGGATCTGGACTGTTCAAACACTCTCTACATCCAGTTCTCTTTCAAATTTATTACCAAAGGTACTCCTTCACTTCCTCTCATCTCCATTTTTGATTTTTTTACTTGAATTTTGCTGTAACTCTTCATCCTTTGGGCTTTTCTAGGAGTGCCGGAGCGCTCCCACTCGGTGCTGCTGCAGTATTCTGTGAACGGAGGAATCAGCTGGCTCCTGTTGGATGAGTTTTACTTCCCGTCTTCCACAGACACGCTGTTCCTCCACCTGCCTCTGCCAGCCAGCGCTCAGACCAACGCCACCCGTTTCAGACTGTGGCAGCCTTACAACAGCGGTGAGCAGGCAGCACCGATTCAACTTCACTTTTGTTATTTATATGGCGTTGATTCACAACAAATGACAGCTCTAGATGTGTTACAAAAGGAAGTATCAATACAGATTTTTATCACTAGATAAAAAATCTGATATACGTACTAATTAATACTGAAAATACAGAATATTCACTCAACTCTGACTCAGAACCGCACAGCGTTCTGGGGGATGTAGGCAGAAGAAAGGCTTTAGCTCCTAAACATCTCACAGTCAGCTAAACAAGACTGGTGGAATCAACTCTCTCACTCATTCTTCGGTTCTTTGGTTACCTAGCAACACCTTGTTGAGAAACTGGCGCAGCAGCAGTTTCAGGTTTTGCCACTGGGCCTCATAACTGCTTAAAAATAAAAAAGATGGTGCGGAATGAAAACTGGGAATAAGATAGGAAAGGTCGCATCACCAGTTTGGCAGTTTTCCAGATATTTAAAACAAAAAACAAATCAATAATAACCAGTATTGACTGATATGAAGGGCTTATATCATGATTCCAATTCTTTTCTAGAAATATAAAGTCAGTTAAATCCAATCCAATCATGCAGACATTCATCCCTAACAGTTCAGTCCTTCAAATTGGTAAAAAGTTTTCCTTCTAAGGAGACCCATTTGATTGCATTGTCACTAACTTTTCAAGCAAGCATGTAGCGGAAGTAGACAGTCCATTTTTTTTTCCTTAGTATACTTTGTCGAATTGATAAAATTTGGTACTGTACAAATAAAAGCTGCTTTGATTTGACTGATAAAATAGTCAAATCAATAATAGCACACAGCTATTGTTTTGAAGTTCTATTTATCTTACATTCTGGAGTCTAGAGGGTCACATAAATAGCTGTGGCGGGCCAGATTTGGCCCTCAGGCCTCGAGTTTGACCCCCAAAAATTATTTGGATGCATTTCCTCTTTTTTTTTTTTTCCAGGCACAGAAAGAAGGGTCTCTCCCAAGGAACATTCATAAGAACCACCACTGATTAATATGTAATTGTTTTCTTTTTTTGTCCTTCAGGTAAAAAGGAAGAGGTGTGGGTGATCGATGATCTCATCATTGACGGCAGCTCTCTACACAAACCGCCGATGGTAATCGACACTTTTGAGGAAGGTCCTAATGAGGAGAACTGGCTTTTCTACCCTGGTGGAAACACAGGACTATACTGCCCCTACCAGAAGGCTGGCCTGTGAGTCTTACACTGCAAAAACACAAAATCTTACCAAATATTTTGGTCTAATTTCTACTATAAATATATTAGCACACTTGAAATAAGACAAAACTAACTTACGAGTAACTCTCAATGAGGTATTATAGCTTGTTTGAAGTCAATAATTCCTTAATATTGATGAAAGAGTTCTAGTTCCTTGCAGATTATTTCACTTATAACCAAAGTTGGATAGTAGCTAGTTACATTTACTTGAGTAACTCTTTTTTGAATGAATGAAATTGTAGTAGTAATTTTTACTACTCTGTATTATTTACTTTTACTTGAGTAATTTTATTATAAAGTATCTCTACTCTTACTTGAGTAAAATTTCAGGATTTTCTACCCACTGAATGAAAAACAATGTTTTAACCAATGTTTCTGTCACACAGACTACGGTAATCGGTGATAAAAACCTGTAAAAACATAGTTTTTTTTTACTTTGACCTCTGATTAACCCTAGTGTTTGCGTGTGTGTTGATGCAGGGAAGAAGATGAGTCGGCCATGGTGTTCATTTCCAGTGAGCTCGGAGAACACTCCATCACCACCAGGGACATTGACGTCAATGAGAACACCATCATCCAGTTTGAGGTACACAGACATCGAAGAAAAAATTGTTTCTTCGATGTCTGGAGAGAAAGAATCACAAAAATATAAAATAATCATTTCCTATAGGAGCTAATTAATAAGCCAAAATTAGACGATATGGTTAAATATTTGCGTTTCAACATGTTTTCTCACAAAAATTATAATAAACAGGTTTTTTATCTTCTGCCATTAGTTTAACCTCATAAACTCATAAAACTCTAAAATGCTTCTAAACTTTACCACAAAAGTTAGGGATTGGTTATAAAATGTCTTAGGAATATATAGGCTACAATTATGATGTTTTGATCAGCATTACTCGATCACAAGAATGATGGAATAACAGGAGAGCCCCCTTGTGGTGGATGTGCAGTACTGATCAATCCCAGAAAAGGCTTGCTACCTGGTCAATGATGTATGGATTCCAATTTCCTTAAATAAAAAAAATATGCAGATTAATACATCATAAATAAATATCATAAATAAGATTTTAATATAGGCTTATCTGAAATATGGATTGATATTTATTCTAAAGATTTTAAATGTTATGAAATCACATCAATAACAAATGCACAGAATCTCCCAGAACTGCAGTGTCAAAGCGATAATAGTTCTTTAACACAGGTTTTCCCAAATTTTCTATTCTATTTCTGCAGGCATCGCTACAAAATAAGTAAAGAAACAAACTTAAAGAATACTTTTTGTTCACTATTCAAAAACTATTACATTAATTTAGCATAAGTGCTGCCTCAACCCGTCTGACTTTAACTTCTCATGAGTTTGGTTAATTGTATTAGATAAAATATTATGACTTAATTACCAGATAATACAAATTTTCATCACAATCCCCTCTTGATTATAAGAAAATATGTAATATTGTTTATTTTTCTCATCCAATTTAATTTTGTTTACATAGTTCTGATGGTTTTGTGCAGCAATGCAAGGTTCCTTTGGTCTTTTTTTTTTTGTTAGAAAATCTTCCTTTTCTTACAGCTCGATGAATTTGATTAGCAGCCAATCAGAAAATGAGCATCAGAGATAACATTTATTTTAACTTGTATTGTAATTTCAAAAAAATTACTGAATAACAGAAAATCAAAAAATTATGATGAAAAATTTAAGATAGAAAATTTATGAGATTTTCTTTACATTTTTTCTCATCTTCCCTCCAACTTTCTGAGACACCCACAGCGCCTCCTGGTGGCCTCTCATAAAAACACTGCTTTAACCTATCACACAATCACATTTCTCTTGTGTATTTCCTCTTTTCTTTAGATCAATGTTGGCTGTACGACTGAGAGCTCCTCTGCAAACCCGGTTCGGCTTGAGTTTTCACGGGACTTTGGAGCCACATGGCACCTTTTGGTGCCGCTGTGTGCCGGCGGCCCTCAGCCCTCCTCGCTTTGCTCCACAGAGCTTCACCCTGCCAGCATCTATTTCCCCGGTACCACACACGGCTGGAGGAGAGAGCTGATCCATGTTGGCAAGCTTCGCCTGTGTGGGTAAGGGCAAAAATACTAAAACACTCACTCAGTCTTTAAAATCGCATTTTTGTAAGTTGTAAATTTCTTTCCCTGGAATCCAGGTCAATAAGGTTCCGCTGGTTCCAAGGTTTCTTCTCAGCTGGTTCTGCTCCTCCAACGTGGGCGCTGGATAATGTTTACATTGGGCCACAGTGTCAGGACATGTGTAACGGTCACGGGGTGTGTGTGAGCGGCACCCACTGTGTGTGTGACCCCGGTTTCTCTGGACCCGACTGCTCTGTTCCAGAAACCCCCAATCCGGACTTCCTCAAGGAGGACTTCGAAGGTACAAAAGAATCAAGTTATTTGTTGCTGCGTATTAAGAATAGAGATGCAAGTTATCAAGTAATGAGTTAATCTAAAGTGGATTGATGGTATGATTAATTGATGAGCTGCCATTTTCATAAAAACCTGAGTTTTCTCTTGTATCAAGAGGGTCAAGTTTCAAGTCTATCAATTTTATTTGTATAGCATATTTCAGCAACAAAGCAGTTCAAAGTGTCAATTGTGCAGTTCAAAGTCAACAATTGAAACATTACATTTTTCCAGTGCCATTGTTATACATCAAAATGCTGATTAGTGTTTCATTTATAATGTTTCAAACAAAACTATAAACAGATGGGTTTGAAAATTGTGGTTTTCTGGCATTATTAAACTTTGAGATATTTATAAAATGTAACAACACAGGAACCTTTTAGGTTGTTAAATAGAAAAATAGAAGATGAAAATAATAAGACACGGGAAACACTTAATTCCCCATGAACAGAGAGATGTTCATACAGACATACTCTCTGTTGTTGCTCTTGAAAGAAAATTAAAATTTCGCTCCATAAAGTGCTCTGACTCAGGACAAATATCAAAATCAATCTTGCTCATTGGCATTATGGTTTTTTACGTCATGTTTCAATTTTTCTCCATTATCCCCTCCGTTTTTTGTCACAGCAGTAATTTTTGAATGAGAAATTGACCCACTAAAGTGAAGCTTAAGCAGATTGTTGAGTTTTTGTGTTTAAAGCAGAGCTGCATAAAGTGCATTTTGCTCAAACCGAACTGTGCTTGAACTGTTCCTCTCCATTCTGGTATCCCTCCGCCATCTTTGTTTCTGTATCAACTGGCCATAAGGATGGCCAATGGCACCCTCTGCTGGATGGCAACAAAAACTACAACACTAATATAAGGTCTAATTTGATGCTGTTAGTTAATAGTTTTGAACTAATTTTAACCGTAAATCAACAATTGCTTAATTGCTTGCATCCCTATTTGACGAGGTAGGTATGTGCAGTTGTTTGCAGAATAACTGCATATA
>CAEFZY010066900.1:0-116411 GCA_903066815.1 Brachyrhaphis roseni
ACTTAAAAAAAAATATTTTTTTGAGGTTTTATTCACCTATTTCAAATTATATAAGAAAATATATATATATATATATATATATATATATATATATATATATATATATATATATATTTTTTTTTTTAAGCACATATTTTTTATCAAATTACTAATTGGTTAATCCTACAAATGTATTGATAAGTCAAGCAGAAAGAATTCAGATTTCCACGTTTATGTTAGGATTGTTTGATGTTTTATATGAAGATGTTAAAATCTTTTGTATTAATGCATTTTTACACAGTAAATTGTGCAGAGTTAAATCAACACTATGCCAAGTCAATTTGGTCCTTATCAGAATTGGTGTCAATTTTACTCTTTTCAAAAAGAGTTATTTCAACAATAGTTTGAGTAGTTATAACTTTTTCAAGTGTTAAAACTACTCAGTTTCTTGTTGAAATAACTCTGAAAAGAGTTAAATTAACACCAATTCTGATAAGGACCAAATAGACTCGTCATAGTGTTGATTTAACTCTGCACAATTTACTGTGTAGTATTGTGTAAAAAGGCTCAAGTGTTGAAATAAAGAAAATGCAGAATATGCCAGTTTTTTTTCCCCAACTAATCAATAGAATAATCAATTTCTAAAATAGTCATTATTTGCAGCTCCTTTTCCAGGTGCCTCCAGTTAATGTGTATGGGCAGCACCTCTGCACCACATGATAAAACTTATTCTGCACAATGGATACATCATGACCACAGAGTAGCAGGAGACACAGTGGCGAACTGAGCTTTGGTTTTGGTTCAGCTCTGTTCTTATTTCAGTAGATTGTATTCATAGCCAGATTACTCAGACCAAACCACAATCTGTCATCTGTGGTAAACGAGTCACCAAATGTCTTCCTTTAAAGCAGAAACTCCCCTCACAGAAGTGTGCGATGATTTTGTTTAACCTATTTTTTTTTTTTTTAATCACTCTACATTCTGGTGAACAGATGCTCCTATTAATTATTTTTAAATTTACAAAATGTCAGGGGTTGAGATTTACATTGGATATATTTTTGTCCTTTTTGCATCAGCAGTTAGACTTTATCAAGCAAACTCAGCAGCAGCATCAATCCATTATTTACTAAAATATAAATAACAAAGCAGCTTATACACAAGCTGCTTCCAAACTGAAGTCTAAACATGCTAAATCTGAGACGGGAAAGCTAAATGTAAACAGTATGTTCTGAATTTGTACAACGGAGACCACGGTATTTAAACATTTACTGTCAACTTTAAGGTTACCTTTATTTAACAACTGTTTAAATCTGTGTAAATAAATCTCTTTATGATTATGTTTTCACATTAAAACAAGCTTCTTACGTTGAAATCTGATGAACGTGATTTCAGTATGAAAACCAAAGATGAAACCTCATGATCCTTGAGCTAACCTCTACATCAAGTCCATTAAACAGCAAATTTCCATCCAACTAAAAGTCTCCAGGTTCCTGGTGGTATCTGGAGCAACTCTGTGTCAAATATTTAATAGTCTGATTATGCTGAAGTTTCATGAATCAATTTCACAATGCCACATGTGTATTCGTCTTGAAAATTGGTCTGCAATCTTCTCTACAGAAGTTGCGGACAATGTTCCACAAAAGGCCATTGCTTTTCGCCATTATCACTTCTGTAAACGAAGCGCTGCTGAGTGATGAATGTTCTTCTGCGCATGTTTGTCACCTTTTGCTCATAAACAATTCACACTGAAGTTTGATTGTGGTTGCATTTAACTAGAAGTATTAAAAAAATGTAATTGAGCATTAAGACCTGCTGTGCAAAGATAACATTAGTTCTGGTAATTGACCTGCTGCAATTGAAAAGCACAATGTAAAAAAGAAGCAACACAACTGTTGATTCAATTGAAAATTTTATTTGCTTTTAACAAGCATATGTTATTAAACTCATGAAACCCTACAACATCAGAAATATATTCCAGTAGAATCAGACAGTTTTGGAAAACAAAAAGGTCATAATGATGAAAGACTTACTCATTAATTTCCCAAGTTCTCTGTGGAGTGTTTAAGCCTGTCTCCATGGATCTTCAATGACCCTAATTAATGTTTCTCAGGCAGCTGTCTACTAAACAGCTGATCTAAAGAACTCATTTTCAAGTCTCAAACTATTCTACTGCCAAACAAGAGGAAACAATATCAACAACTCTCTCTGGCACATTTTTTAGTTCACTTGTGACACTTTTAATCATCCCTTTGCTTCTGCTCTCAACCTTTTAGCTATTTTATTCAGATGAATGAAAGTGGATGTGACTTCTATTCCCAGCTGTATCTCTTTGTGACAGGCAGTTTGTGCTCAGTACGTGTCTATAAGAACAGTATTCCCAGTTCATTCAAATTAAGTAATATCAGAAGTAATAGTAGTCATAAAATATGAACGCCTTGGGATTCCCCCGGAGGAGCTGGAACAAGTGGCTGGGGAGAGGGAAGTCTGGGCCTCCCTTCTGAAGCTGCTACCCCCGCGACCCGACCCCGGATAAGCGGAAGAAAATGGATGGATGGATATTTTTATGACTACAAACATTGCTTTGTCTCATTGTGTTATGATAATAAAACCAAATGATTATGGGACAACTATATTGTACTGACCTGATATAATCCCTTCTTAGCTGAAGTTTTGTATTTGAAGTCATTCACACTTCTGCTTTATCATGTCTGTGTTGAAGGTCGACTTGTTTGCATTTCATGTTTTCTCTTTAGGTTATTCCTGCCAAGCCTCTGTTCAGCAATCAGCCTCATTTAGCCCACCTGGGCCGAGCTGATTGTCTCTCTGCTCCACCTGTACGGAGCACCACCTGAGAGCTCTCCAGTCTCTGCTTTGCCAGATTATCGACAGACTTGTAGAAGTAGACAGTGATTTTTGTTTCTGGCTCTCGTTTGTCTTCTAGTTGCCAACCAACGGACTGTTCTCACTTTGCTTGACTTTGACAGACTTCCACCTCCTGTCAGATTTCTAGACATTAACCTATTCTGTGAGCCTCGACAACTGATTCATTGTCTTGACACCTGACTTTCTATATTTGACCTTTGTTGAATGATCATACATCAGGATTTTGGGATTTGGAGTCATTCAACAGCTACATTTTCATTACAAATGTGTGCAAAACTGTTTTGATATGATGCTAATACAAAAAAAAAAAACAGTTTCGCAATTGATTAAAGGCAAAAATTAAATTAAAATCTTACATGATTAACTCTGTAAAGCCAGTGACTCATGTTTGCATGCGTCACTGACATGATGGAAGGCTCATGAGCCAGATGTCAGCGTCTTATTCAGGCATTGGAGCCACAAACCGCTTATACTTGAATGTGGCTTCATATGTGCCATTTTTGGAAAATTGCAGTCAGTGATTTTACAGATGAACTATGGATTCAACAACACTTGGCAAATGCAAACTCAACATTGGAACGGTGTGATGCTGTGAGAGCTCTGGTGGAGCCAGCAGTGCATCGTCCGAGGCCAGCGTCTAAAAATAAATGCTTTGCAGCTGTATACAAACTAGCATGACTTGTATGATGGAATAAGTGTTTTCATTGCAGTTCTGTGAAATACACACATTTTGATACTGCTGAGAACCCACCTCATCCTAGGGCAAAAACTTTTTTGTTTTTTTAGTTGAAAAAAGTTTTGTAATTCCATTTCACACAATCTTATGGTTCGTGGAAACACAGCTAATGTACCGAACTCAGTCTGTCATTCCGGATTACTTTCTGGCCGTCGCTACATAGCACTCCACACGTTAGGAAAAATCTTCCATTTTGCTTCATTGCTCTGTGATCAATCTGTCACCCCAGAGTCTCCTGTCAACAGTCAACTGTTTGGCTGCTGTTCTCCTGTACGTCTCTCACCACTGCAGGCCAGAGCAACAGCCTACTTTTAGCTCAGTGCTTACTGTGTATTGTGGCTGAATTTCCGGGTCGTCTGTGTTGAGTAACAATTTCCTTTTTCCTGCTTGGTTATTGATGACTACAGACTCAGATTCCCTCAAATTATAATTGATCGTTTCAATGAAAACCTTTCATCATATTCAGACAACCATACATTTTCCGAACACTTACCGCTGACTTGGACATCAATAACATATTCCTATTACTCTGCTGCTCTCCATTAATATTCATTTTAATTTAATTGTATATTCTTTACTTCATTTACAAGAGACATTTTTATCCAACTGCAAACACAAAAGGTTAACTATATTTAAGCACCACTTTTCTAATGATCCAATGAATTCTGTTGAGCAGAAAGGTGATGGAATCCATTTTGTAGTTTTTTTATTATTCAAACATCTTAACAAGAAAAAAAAACAAATAAGAAGCTATAATTTGTTATATTGGAACACCCTGATTATATGCAACTAGGGTTTAAAATGATTAAGGTGTGATAGACCAACACAAAGTAGTGCATAATAGTGAACTAATGAAAAAAGTTTAATTGTCTTTACAGATAAAAGTACGATTTTACTGCTGACAGCCCAGAACTACAGGAAATCCCACTGAAAATCTGTGGCATAACTGATGTTAGATCAACTTGAACTTTTCCTGTTTGGGTCTGTGGGGATTTGTTAAAAAAATCATCAACTACAGAAGTCTGTGTTGGACAAATACATTTGAAAAACTTCAATATTTCAGCATAAATTGGTTTTATATACACAAAATACAGATTATGCCATTGCTCTGTATTACCAACAGGATGACCATGCCTCTGTAGCATCTTTGAACTTTTAAGAAAAAGAGAGAAAAAAAAAACAAACTATTATACCATAAACAAGAAGGCAAAGTATCAGCAGACTTTTCCAGTTAGGTATTCTCATTGTAATGTGTGACCAGCAGTGCAATGTGTGAGAAACTGTTTAAAAAGATACAGAATAGAGTCTGCATTAGCATTTCAATGATTAGCCATTTCACTTTGATATCTGTGCTTTTAATTTGGAATTCTACTGAAGATCATGTTGAAACTCAAAGAAAACAGAATTAATACTTAAGTGAATTTGATCTTTCTTGCTTGTTAAGATCCTCTCTGAGATTATAGTTTCGTCAAAAGAAAAAATTGCACTTTTGTAAAATTATAATTAAAAAGTAGCGTGCAATGGAAAAATCAGCTTCGTAGAGAACAAAGTTTAGATGAACTAGAAGTTTGTTAAAAAGGTTTTTGCTGGAGATGGGTTTGTTGTAGAGAGAAGCAGCTGTAACCTCTCTTCTTCTTCAGCAAAAGTTCAGAACTCTTCTGGTTCAGCAGCATGTGATGAATACAAAAACACTTCAGGAAAGCAGTTAAGCTAAGGAAAATGAGTGAGCAGCCAGGAAAACAGTCTCTCAAGAATCAGGAAAGTGATTTTAATCACTTATGACTTGATTAATTTAATAAGGAAATTGTTTGTTCACCAAACTAGAGGGTCTGTGTGCTTAGTAAAAGAACATCTGAATTTGCTTAATTAAATGAAAACATTTAATTATTGCCTTGCAAAAGTATCTATACCAATTTAACTTGTTCATGTTTTTAATTCAAACTATCTTTAGCTCAGTCACTGTGGAGTAAGAGCATCTGTAAACATTTATTAAGATAGTGATGGGGGGACAATGTATTTTTATATAGTATATATAAATATCTGGTTCCTATTATGCTTGTCCATAAGTGGAGATATTTATATAATGTTTTACAGAGTTCTGTAAATAATTAGAATAAATTTATGTATTTTGTATTTTTGTCATATATATTTCCTCTTTTATAGCTCACAGGCAGACTTCACTCCTTGCTATAAAACAGTGGACAGTATAAAGCTGTGACGTTAACGATATAACGGTAAATATGTCTTTGACATTTAATAAATACCAGAGAGCAGTAATAAAGAGAGTTGCAAGGACAGAAACAGCTGTAAACAGATAACTATGTGAATCTGGGTACTAAACCAGCCATTAACCAGTGTTTCTACTTTCCAGCTTCCAGATGAATGCATCAACAAGCTTCTGAGGACTGCACTGTACAGAAAGCACAGGACTTCCCCTGCATGGACAATTTAATGCAATTTCTTTTGTTATAGTGTTTATTTATTTATGGACTTCTTCATTTTGGTATCCAGTTGTTCTTGTAGTGAATCGCATAATAAAAACCACTCAGTTTAATTAAGTCATGTGACTGAACAAGTCAGATTAAAAACTTGGTGTCAAACATAACAAAGGAAGAAGAAGAGCTTCGTAGAGATCAAGAACAGGGTGGAAACGTGACAGGAAAAGTGAAAAGTGAGTTTTGCACATCAAATACCCCCTGTTGAATATTAGATACACACTGAGTGGGCACTACATTGAAAGTGACAGATGAAGTCAGTGGTGGCATGGCAACAGTGGTCCCTCAGCAGGACGATCTGCACCACCATGCTGTGAAAACTACTAAGATGGAACAACCTGATGCGGCTCAAAGAGCATGTCAAGATTTAATATGAGACATTACTTTTCTGATGACACTGTATAACTCTTCCAATTTCTGTTATCTATCAAGTGGATATTTTTTGTATTGCATGGTTGCACTGTGTGCTGCTTAGTGACCTAAGAGTAGTTTATGAACAAAATAATCAATAATGCAAATGCGTATTGCGTAAAAATAAAATGTGATTCCATCTGTTTACTCTTTTCCCCGAAGCATCCAGCAGTTTAAGGAGGCTACTTCTTTGAAGAGAAAGTTCTTGTAGTTGCTCGGGGGGATTTATGTAAGATCAGGCAGGTGGTTTTAATGTTTCTTGGCTCATGGTGTGATGTAGCTCTGACCTATATTTCCAAAACCATTCCATATTTACATCAGGTCGCTTCAAGTTATGGCATTATATCTCATAGCAAGAATGATGTAATCTTTCTGACATTCCATATATTATATCTAATGAAAGAAAATGAATGAACTAATGTTTCCTTACGGTGTAGGCAATGAAACATTTGAGAGAAGAGCAGATATCTGTAAGAGAAGGACGTGCAGAACTAAAAACTTTGGACTTCTTTTTTACTTTGCGATGGAGGCAGACTGCATCACGATCCAGACAGGACAATGTTGCTTCAGAGATCGGCTCCAGACCATGGTCAAGCTACTTTCATCAAATTTCACACACTTTCCTCTGCTTTCCTCTGTGGTCCTACTGCCATCTGCAGAAACCACCATCAGAACCAACCAGTCAGAACCAGCAGGAGAGTAACAGTGTATAAATAGTTTTCCTGGAACTGTAAGTTGTTTTTATTTATTCATTTTTGCGTGTCTTCTGCTTGCATTTTAAAAGCTCAACTTACAACCCAATTATGATCCAGCTGCGTGAAATACAAATATCAGATTCCTGTACCATCTGTCCAAGTGTACACTGAATAACTTTCCAGCAGTAACAGCCAGTCTCTTCCCTAAACCTTGACCAACATTCTCTGTTCTTAAACTTTCTAATTTCAACCCTTGCGTTTGCTTTCACTCACATCCTTTTATTTTTTTTTTTTCAAAGTATGTACTACTGTGCTAAATTTTCCATGCAGACCATTTTTCTGTCTCCTATCTCAGTGACGCTATGCCAAGTGCATAGCATGTGGTCCATCTGCGTGACCTTCCTCTGGTCCAATACTTCCTCTTTCTTCTTGAAATACATCTTCAAAACCATTTCCACCCTCTTGATAAAACCCACTGCCATCTGTCTTTTCTTATTTCTGTTCTTGGCACCATACCTACTTACCTCACACCAATAAGGATTTCAGTTCTTATTCTCTCCTTGAAAAAATGTCACTCCATTAACTCTTTAACACCAGATGTGGCTTTAAGGATAATGAAGGCAGTCTAGTTTGGTGATTTATGAGATTGATGTAGTTTAATATTTTACTGTTGCTTCTTTCATTTATATTAAATGACAGCTAATGAAAGAATCATTACCTTCTGCAATGTTGAGCTTCCACAGATGGGTGAATGAGGACCTGTAATTTTATATGTCTTTTCACCCAAAACACTAATGTCCTCTCTGCATTTAGGCTTCTGATCAGGTTTAAATGTGTAAAGAGGGACTTCAAGAACATCCTTTTGATAATGTTTCCTCTTGGTTTGAAACTTCAAATTGTGAAAACCTTAATGTCAGCTTTGATCAGTGGAACGCCATTTATCAAATATTGAGACAGTGGCAAATTCGTAATCAATACCAGGGATAATTTTTATTTGGTTCTTCCTGTACACATGATCAAATGTGGCAGCCACCTGGCATCATTTCAAAGCTCATTTCAGAAGAAGTCAAAAAATACTCTAATGCATACTGATGTTTCAATTAGGGTTTGACTCATAGAAGTGTGGTGCCCTGCTTTTTCACATTTTGTCTTTTAACTGAATTTGTGTCACTGTACAAGACATAACATCTTGTGAAATAAAATAAAAATGACGTTGTCTTCAAACCTTTTTACAAATAAAAATGAAAAAGTTTATTAGTACAGTTAGCGCTTTCTAGAACCTCCGTTTGCTGCAGTTAAGACTGAATTTCACGATCCACTGGCGTTCATTTTCATGTTTTGTTTAATTCCTTATTTATTTCTGTTTGATGGATCTTGTCATTTGAGCTCAGTTCTCTGTGTTCATTGTTAGTCTTTCTTTACTAGTTATTTCTGTTGTGTTTAGTTTCTGACTATGTTCTGTTGTTTGTTCATTTAGATTTAATTTGTTTTCTGCCCTTGGTTTGTAGTTGTTTTTAGACTTAATTCACCCTATGTAGACTTCTCCAAGATCTGTATACTTTTATTCCTAACCTGTCTGCTGCTTTCCTTAGTTTTCAAGATGTTGTTTTGTTCGCTATGTGCTCAAAGATAGTGATTATAGTGTGACAAAAGTTGGAAAAAAACAAGGCCTCTGAACACTTAAACAAGGCCCTATAAATAGGTTACTCCATACCATTTTGTTGAAATCATATGGAAAATTTTCAAAGCATATTACGATTGATTAAAAAAGAATGAAATAAACTTATTTACAGAAGGAAGTTCCTTTATGTTTAAAAACAAAGTCCAGTTCTGAAAAAAGATTAACGCAGGTCACTCAGAGTGTGGGAACGGCTTAACGGGACATGATAGTAGGAAATCCCAAATCTGT
Organism: Brachyrhaphis roseni; assembly: GCA_903066815.1. NCBI lineage: Eukaryota > Metazoa > Chordata > Actinopteri > Cyprinodontiformes > Poeciliidae > Brachyrhaphis > Brachyrhaphis roseni. The sequence continues at coordinate 9,109 of CAEFZY010066900.1, forward strand.
TAATGAGTCAATGTTTGCTGACACAATATGGAACCAATTATTTACTACATCCAGGGTAAAGTAAGAACGTTTCTGCAAGCTGTAAAAACAGTTTAATTTCCTATTCCAATGTGTTACTTGGGTCTGAAATTTAATCACATTACTGCAAAAAAAATTTGCTTTAAAAGTCATTTACATTTTTAAGTGTACTTTTGAGCTTCCTGATTAAAAAAACATAACACCACTGCAAATTTAATAGGTTAAAAGATATAATAACTAATTTGTTCTGAAAGCCACTGAATGGTTGATAATTCACCTAAATGACAAAAACATTGCTGTTTATTTAGGCTTCTGAAAAATATACAAATATAATAACATAGACTAAATTAGCAATAATACAAATTAACATGCAAATTAACAACTAATCAAAACTTTTATTCAGAAATGTTGGAACCGAATAAATGTAAAATTAAACCCTACCAGAAAACCTTAAACATCTAAAATTAATTAATGTGACTTAAAATATACAACCCAAGAATACACAAACACACAAGATTTGCAGCCCTCATTCAGCATTTCTGAGAGCTTTCTTTTCTTGTTACTTAGCTGGCCTTTAGTTTTCACACGCTTTTCAATAATTCACTCTTTTTTAAATCATTGGGTTTATAACAAAACAAACTGTACAATTTAAAAGCAATGCAAATAGCAGATTTCATTTCATTCAGTGTTGTGCCTGACAAACATCTCCCACTTCTGCAGTAAACTGAAGGAAACCATCTGACAGCCTGAGCTTCAGCTTCCTTCCCTGCACAGATGTTTAACCATCAGCAGATCGGCCCAAATCTAACTTTTGCATCTTTCACGTATTTATCTGAACATTTTGGGAACTTTAAAACAGGTGAGCAAAGTGTTGACATAAACTCCAGTTATTTTGCTACATCTAAGAACTGTACCCTTGTGAAATATTAGATTGCAGGTATTGATCCAAGGAAAATGTAAAAACTGAAAATGCGAAATGAAAAATGTTCACCATCAGTGGCTCCTTACACACCACACTTATAGTGGTGTTTAAGGCATCCTGGCAATCCTAAAGAGGCTATTAATAACTGGACACATTAGTGCAGTGAATGGATATATATGCATATTATTTGTTTACATTATTTCAAAAAGCACTTTATCTGATTTTATGTTCAAGAATAAAATTCTTTGTTGGAGCACTTCAGTGTTTCATTTGGAGAAGTACGACTCACGGATGCCAACACTCCAGGCTCAGTTTACGCTTTGTTTGGTCTGTTTATAGATTTGTTTTTAAATTGAAATGGACTCTGTACCGTTGTCCATTACATTTATGCAAAGTTTCTCTCTATGGGTGGTTTTCCATATGGATCCACAGTAGAGTGTCAGTTTTTGTTCTGCTTTCTAAAGCTGTTGTCCTGACAGCTGCCTGCAGAGGAACTTGTATCTTGCAACACGGGCTGATAAAATTATAAAGAACATCTTTTCATTTTCAAAACCTGCTAAATTGTTATAGGGTGATTCAGGGCTCTGGATCCCTAGTACATCACAGGGAAACCAGTCACGCAACACAAACAACATTGCATCCAAACACTAAAGGACCAATTTACCTGAGACACCAGCATTTGGCAGCTATACAAAAAGAAAACCTCCACTTTTATGTGGCGAACATGCAAACTCCACACAGAAAGGCCCTGGCTGGTATTCTTACTGAGAGGCAACAAGTGCACCACTTTTTAACCTAAAAAAAGAACTGACTACTGTGAGTTTTTCTTTTTCTTTTTTTCTGTTTTTCTGTTTTTTTTTACAAATCACTACTCTTCCCAAAACCATGAAACTTTGCTTGTGTTTTCTTCCCATTCAAGACGAAGTGAAAGTTGAAAATAAAGCACTTATTTCCTGACTCTGGATTGGATGTGTCTTTCTATGTTTTCAAAGCCAGAAGCAAAGTGAAGAGAAAGTTGCACTCTTTCTGGGCTCCTGTGCTTTTGATCCCTCCTCACATTTTGGGTAAAATCACACCAAAGCTTTTTGGTCTGTTTTAAACAGACCAGGATTATTTTTTTTTCCATGGATTGTCTGCTTTGTGTGAGGAGGTGTAAAAGCTCGTACTAACTCTGCAGTTGACCAAACAAACTAAATGTGGTTGACTGGAAAACAGGTGTTTTATTTTTCTTGCCAGTGAACAAACCATCCAAATAACTAAAGAGAGAAAGTAGTGTCTCTTCTACATACAGCTGGAACGCTCTGTGTCTTGCTGTAGGCTGTTTCTGTGAGCTACTCCTGTAACAGTGTGACAATGTTTAGTAAGTTCAGTCCACCTTGAAAAGGGAAGACTAAGAGATAACCAGGCCTAATGAAGTTGTGAAATATGTTGCTTTTTGCTATTGGATGGAACAACATTCAGTCTTCTTGGACGCACACCCAGCATGAACCTGATGAGCCTGAAGTAAAGTTCAGCTGACCCATCAGAGTCTTCTTTACTTTATCTGTCACTCTTTCACAATCTATAGTGAAGGTCATAGTTTGCAGAGACATTCACTGGATCACAAAGGTGTCATTATACAAAGGCATCAGTTAAGAGAAGTGTGTGATGAACAATTTTACAGCACAAGAAAAAAGTGCAGTGCAGTTAATGAATTCTAAGAAATGTAACTCAGTAAGATCATGTAAAACATTTACAAACTATGCATGTATAGATATGGATAAGAAAGCAAACTATCTATAAAAATCATAAAAAACTGCAATTAATAGCAGGGTGAAAGCAGACCCTTTGGGGAGCAGTGATGGTTATAAAGCTGCTGGAAGGAAGAATATAATGATAACGATGTGACAGTCTCCTGTATTCCCTAAATGTGTGGACTAAATTGTGTTTGAGAGACAGAAAATTTATCTTCAAAAGAAAATATCCAGCCTTTAATGAAATCTCCAAGTCTTGCAGGATAACCTGTTTTAATCTAATGAAACTCTAGAAGGGAAGGATTAGTTCTTGTTAGATGGAAGCAGACTTTTTGTCAAGGTGGAAAACTTATGAACAAATCTAAATACTAGTTAATTCTGACTGACCTTCTGGTTGCTGATAGACAGTTGAAGATAAAGAGGGATTTTATTTTTCAGCATCACTCTGATTTCAAGCACACTTGGGAATCAGCGATAGAATTACTTAATCAAAATTGCTCTAGTTAGAGTTCAGAACAAAATCTGGCAAAAAAAAGAAAAGAAATCTGAAAGGTGACATAAAGATCCCTGTGGATAACTGGACCTCCTGCTGTTTCGGTTCTCTGCTCAAACATTATGAATATTGTTCCAAGTGATCTTTAACAGAAAATAAGCTGAATGTTGTTTTGAAAATAAATAAATAAAACGTAATGTACAGTATCCTAATGGTTAGTTTACAAAAGTTGCAAAGATTCTGATTTGATATCAGGAGAGTCTGACTACTGAGGGCAGTAGGGTTAAATGCCACTAAAAGTGTGAAAATGAATTCTCATACTCCCTGAACCAATGTTTCCTGGTTTAAGCCTAGAAGATCCTGCTATCAGCATTCCTTAAGAACTTGTTCCCTCCCTAAATAACCTTATTGTTGTTTAAAGGGTGAAAAATCCATTTTCATCTTCACTTTGAGATAATCTGTTTGTTTTATCAAAGCTGAGCTCTGTAACATTCTTAACCCAGGCAGTTCACACATAAAACCCATTTTTACACCCTAATTTAAACTCTATTTGACTGATTCCACACAGGAAATAGTCATTCGAACTCTGCAGAACTACAAGCTTCACACCTCTCACATGTTTCCGCTGCTCAGTCTGGATATGAATCTGTGAAATCAAACCAGCGTCATACATCCAATCTGCATGCTTGCCAAGCAGAAAAGACTAAAAATAAATATTATATCTCATCTTCTATGAACAGAAAAAAGATTAGAGGGTGTGTTTGAGTGCATTTAGACGTAGAATTCATCAGCTACCAAATACTGCAGCTTCATTTCTTAGCTAATCCCCAGCAGATCTGATCATACCAGGTTCCAAAAACTGAGACTAAAAAGTTGTTTAATTTTGCAAAAGTGAGGGACCAATTATTTGTTATTATATTTTTAAGACAGTACAGCACATTAATTAAAGACTCTAATTTGTCAAACTGAGTCTTTTCAAGAGAATCAAACTGTGGTGTTGCAATACCCAGCTATCAGAACTGGAGATGAATAATTATTAATGTGAACTTTACAAATATCTAAAATTATGTGAAATTGTGTGGTTGATGGAATGCATGCTTAATTAACTCAATACTTCAAATATAATTGGCCTAGTCCATGGACTCTTAGATGAACTTTTTGATACCCAAAAGGATTTTATTTTCTTAAAGTTTGTATTCATAAAAATACATTAATTTACAAACAGCTCTAGTTAGGGGTTCAAGGCAAACAGAGACATTTACACTTTGAAAAGAAACTCCCCAACTGTTGTTTTAAACTTAAGAACAGATTTTATGTCTTTGTGTTCACTCTATGTTGGAAGAGGTTTTTGCTGACTCCTTGTATCTGATTTGGAGAAGAAAATGCCCCTGTGACTCGTTACATCATCAGATTTAGGTTTTTAGATAAACACAGACAGAGTAAATTAGTACTGTTTTCTCCTGCGGTGGCTATGAGCATCATTTTGCATTTCTCTGCAGCAAAACCAGAAAGATATTCAGAAAATGGAAACAATTGAGGGTCAATGGAATGTTTTTAAATTCATTAGTGTGTATGTGTGTGTGTCTCAACAGCCTGCAGTTTTACTATAGCATTTTACTGTTAGTGACTTCTACCTTTGACCCAAATAGTCATCAAATATTAGATGTAAATGTTCTTACAGTTCGTTTTTACTGTATTGGAGTTTGTCCTCAAGTGAGTTTTTTTCTTCTTTTTTTTAAGTCAAGATCAACACTCAAATTTATTGACATTCATAAGCAGATTATACGAAAGTGACTGATTATTCTCTCATCCAAGATCCGTCATACAGACTCCATCTCAAGACATTGCTGAAAGATCCATTCAGTGATTGGTGCAAAAAGTCCAGTGGTAAAATTTCTTAAAATATATTTTTCCACATGCATCAATAAAATCTCCAAAAGAATACGACGGGTGATAATGATTGTATCGAGTCGTCTAATAGACATTGTTGTATATGATATTCTTGATTTGACTCAAATCATTCTAGCCAATATTGTTGGACAGATAAGGTTTTATCCCAATATATTTTAGTTTGTTACTATGTCCAGAGGCTATTTATTCTGGTGGGATGAATTCCCCTCTGACTGACGCTTACATCCATGTGAAAGGATAATGCTGACAGATAGCTCCTCCACTCTGAGCCTTTGAAGATACACAGAGTCCCATCAGTTACTAAAATTGGTTCAACCCCAAATACACTCTCGGTCAACTTAGGTTTAAATGGTAAAAGCGGGAAATAATGAAAAAATTCTGCTGTTGTCTGAGTTTATGAGGATGATGGCTTTGGGTCACGTTCTTTTTTCCTGATGCAGCTTCAGGCTTTTGCTTTTTAAAGCCAATCAAAGTAACTGAGATTTGGACTGATACTGAAATAGCATTGAGGTGGAAGAAGCTTTTCTTAGAAATAGCAGCTTTTAGAAAGAAACCTGCATACTGAACATAATACTTGCCTTTAGAAAACTGAAGAAAGATTACCTTTAATATTCTGTACATTTTCGAAACAGATAGAGAACATGACAGATGCGACAGAAGGCGAGAAAATGAGAGAAGCTCATACAAAATATATGAAACAAAGAATATATCTATATCTAATATCTAAACTAAATATCTAAACTCGAACTGAAATCTTCTGAATTTCAAGAGCGTGCAAAGAAAAAACAAAACAATTTCATTTGCGGGATGTTAAAGCATTAGAGTAATCACTCCTGTAGCTGGGAGAGTTTGGTGACCCTAATTAAATAGAGGCGCATTTGTTGAGCAGCTCGCGCCGTGAATGTCTGCGCGCGCTGCCGCACCTGAGCCGCGCGCTTCTCCCCGCGCGTCAGAACATGGCAACTCTTTAAACCTTTCCCCCACACGGGAGGAGGCTGCAGACCGCCACGGTGCTGTGAAGCGTTCACAGGTCTCTGCTGCTGCTGCTCTCCGGATCGAACCACCGTGTTTGCACCGTCAGCGCGGCTGCTGCCGCAAAGCGTCTCATTTAAGAACTTCCGGTGAGAATTTGACACCTGGGAAGAGTGGGACGAGATAATTACTGCTCCTTTCTCCCACCAGCGCGATTTTAGCAGAGAACTTCCAGAGGCATCATGCAAGTTTACGTGGCTGTGATATTCGCTTATGGAGTCTCTGGTAAGTTCAGCAACTTATTGACCGGATTATGGTTTGAACTCTTTTAGGACATTTCTTTTACAGTTTACATTTGCAATTTAAACCGTCTCACATTTGCATTGATAATAAAACAGAACTGAAACATTGGAACATGATTGCACTGAAGGGATGTTAGTGTAAATATGTGTATTTTCATATTTTTCATCCATCTCAGAGTTATGGTGTAAATAGTCTATCATGTAACAGCTGGAGCTTTACTAAAGCGCTGCTCCATCCCATAATCTGATTTTAAAAAAAATAATAAATCGCTTATCTTTACGTCATGATAATAATGTACATTCAGTCAAATGTTTGACTCCATTTTTTTCTGTTATGTTGTGGACTTTCTGAGGTAGGTTAATCTGTGTATTTGAGGCATTTTTGCTAGATGTGTGTATGTGATATAATTGTATTTATTCCATACTGTACCATCAGCTGTGAAATGAAGCATCTCTAGCTGTGAAGGGAAACCTTTTCCATTCAGTTACTGTCCTGCTTCAGTGCTTCAGTGGGATTCTGTGTTACTGAGGGAAGCTGCTGTTTTTAGATAAGAGGAAACCAACATACAATTTACTGTTGTATAATTTCACTTTCAGTAACAGCTTTGGAACAATTTAAAACTGAAACCTCTAGAGAACTGAAACTCATCAGTTTATTCTTCAGTTTGTAAAGCAGTTTGTTATATTCTGCTCTTTTTTGTTATAAAGTAAGTGAACCCATTGATAGAATCAACAAATTAAGTTTCTTTAAATAGTACAGAACTTATCAAGACAGTGGCAGTGGTTTATCTTGACTGGCAGGGGAGCACCTGTGGTCAGCTTGCCTCTGTTACTTGAATAATGTGCGCATCTCCTTCCTTATCGGTGTTTACTAGGTTTCAGCATGTGCTAACAATGGGAAAGGCTGTCAGTGAGGAGTTATCATTCTGGCCGTTCATCCAAGGAAGTCATAATGCAACCCGTTTAATAGGATTATGTTTCCATTTCCGTTTTTCTGCTGGAAATCTTCATCGTAAACACTGCTGTTTGGTTACAGTTGATCAAACAAACAGATCTTTTTCTCTTTTTCTACATATTTTTGTAAATCAGCCAGACATCAGAAACAAACTTTGCTGTTTTTAGAAGCAAATTGCTGATTAACAGGTCAGAAACTGAAAAATGAGGGGGTGTTTTCTCAATCATTAAATGTATCAGAAGTAACATCTACTATTGTTTCCATTGTTTGAATTTAGCTTTTAGCTGAAACGTTTCAGCTAAAACAAATTTTCATATCCGTGAAAGATAAGCTGAATAAATAAAACAAAGGCCTTCAAATTATTTTTTTTTTCAATGAATCAACAAAGTGTTCCCACCCAACCTGCCCCATAGAAAAATTTATCACATAAAATAACTGCGATTAATAGAGGTGGTAAATTGTTTTGAATTTATCTCCGACCAAACCATTCCATTCACTTGATTCATTTAGTGAGTGTTGCTTAGATAATTTATCAGAATCAGCAAGTCAACCTCTTAGTGGACTAGTCAAAGTCCAGACCTCAGCTGAGAGGTTCTGTTTATGACCTTAAACAGCTTGAATGAAAATAATGTATCTAAAGAGGTTCGGTCAGTTTAATTTCTTTCAATACAATTCTCCAGTTGGAGACAAAAAATTATTCAATTTAGTTTATTTTCTTTCCATTTTACATGTATTTTATACTATTTTGACGATAAACAAGTTAGACACCGTGACCAAAGACAGAAAGAGTCCTTTAGTGGAAATCAGCTCTCTTTTATGAGGTAAAAACACATTTGGCACAGATTAGACACTTTTTGGCCAAATTGTGTTAAAATGACAGCTCTGCTTGGTACATCTTTCACTAAAACCTTTTTGGAGCAAATATGCTTCAGCTGATTCAGTCCTAATCTGATGAAGTTTTAATCAAGATATAAATTTAAAAGTCTGAGCCATTCTTTTGTGTCTGGGCAAGAATTTTTATTGTATTTTGTAATGTTTACTAAGATGCTTAAAGTTTTTCTAATTTACTGTTTAATTACTAATAAATCAGGTAGGATTACAGCAACATTAGTGATGATGACACTATCAAAACATTACTATCTTTACACATGTACCAAAAGTTTGCGTTTTTGATCTGATGACTTTGGAACTATTCTTCTTTTTTTTTATTTTATTATTTTGTCTTCAGGTGGAAATTACTTCTGAAACCCTTTAGCATAAAGGGTACAAAAAAAAAAGCGCTAAAGGCAACATTATTTTCTTTAGTGGCTTCAGTAAATGAAAACACAGATGAGTCAGTTGTGAAATATGTGGGATGAAACTAGCAACCTCAGACACATTTCCTAGAAGAGAGACAGCAGGAAACACAAAAATACAGAGGCTAATGCATTATCTGTAAAGCCACAACAAATCATGTTCTTCTGTGGAAACGGTGTATACATAAATGTGTACAAGAAGAAAATAATTTTGTCTAATGATCCCAATTTTAATTGTGACAAAAAATGAATAACAAAAACAGATGAAATCTGTAATGGAAAAGAATAACAACAAAAAACAGATCAAACTTGAAATGGAAAAAACAACAAAAACAAATGAAACCTGTAATGGTGCAATTAACCATTCATTGCAATACAAGATTTAATTTATAGAAGGTAATGTAATTCCTTTGTTTTTTGTGATTTCAATTACTGCCTCTATGAATAAACCCATTATTTTTCCCTTTTTTGTGTTTAATCTTTCTTTATTTTTTGGGCAGAAACATTAGGTTCAGTCAGACTTCAAAGAAAAGTGGAAATCAGCCTGTAAACTTCCCTGAGTTCAAAATCTGTTTAAAATGACTGTCATAGATAAGTACTGGAATTATAAATATTCACTATTTTAGCTTCCCCATCTCCAATCTTGCTAATAAGATTTAACACATTCCTTCTTCCATGGCAAAAGATGGAGATTAGAATGTTATTTTAGGGGCTTTCTTTTTCACCTTCTTCTTTTTCCTTCCTTGAGAGTGAAAGAACATCTTCTGCCAGACCTCCAACTGTGAAGCAGCTGAGTCAGTCACATAACCCGTTCCACTTCCAGGTTACATCAAACATTTATACTGACTATACCTTGTTCTATTCTCCTACAGTTTGCTTTCTTTCAGAGGGGATAACTAAAACATTTATCGACATATTCAACATAATGACTAAATCTGGCTTTTTTGTTGCCAATATCACTTTAGGTTTTGTTTAGATAATGAAATCAAGGATTTACGTTATAGCATTAGGCATTAAAAAGCAATAATCCTTTTGGATAACTGACAGAAAAACATATATTTCTAGGAAAATAAATATTATAGTGAATCTGTCTGTCACTTTAGCACCACAGGTTGCCTGGTAGATTTATCATCTCTCATATCAGCTAAGCCGTTAATATTTCAGGCCTGGTTGGGTCTCAGGGTGTGTTCACACCTGGTGGTCTGGGAACCAAAATTGCAGCATTTGTTAAACTTGCTGTCGCTTTCACACTGCAGTGTCAAATGAACCAAACCCTTTGAGCAACCTGTTCCCCCCTTTGCCTGTGGCGGCGCTGCACCAAGAACTACTGAAGGAAACAACATGAAAACCTGACACTCAGTCAACTTCCTTCTTCACAAAATGTAAACATAAATGGGTTGTGTCACGTCAGATTTTAATTTCATATTGTTGTGATGGAAACTTAAGATATCTGTGCACAAAGACACTTTTCAAGAAACTGAAGCAGGGTTTTAACTAAGACCCAAAAAAGCTACTCCAGCTTACAGTACAGAATGTGCTGCATGATGTCGTGTACTTCAAGTTAAAACCTTTTAGAAGACCTTCTTGAAGACTTTTACATTGCCCTGATGCATTACATTTTTGTAGCTTAAAACTTCTATTTCTTTTATAAATGTTTAGAAATAAAACAGAACAAATGAGTACAGCATAAATTCCACACATACAAACATAAATCTCAACTTACGGTAAATAGTGCACTATTTTGGCAGGGATGAAAAAATTGTCTGCTAAAGAGACATTGAGGACATTTTTGTTTTATCTGTTTTCTCATAGCTACATTTCTTCTGCAAAGGTTAAAACATGACCAGCATGCTTTATTAGAGATCCAGTACGGACTGTAAATTACAGCTATTGAAATGGTTGATAATACTAATAACTCCTTAGGTCAGGACAAATTTAACCCATAATGTTTGTTTCCTGCTGACTCCAAAATTCTTTTCTGTCATAAAGCTACATAGTAGCTGTAGCAAGATGAACTTTGCAGCTTTATTTTTTGTTCATGAAAAAATTTATTGTATTATTAAATGATAATAATAAACTTTAATAAGCCTGATAGTTAGCTGTGGAGGGTAAGGCTTTTAAAGCTGAGCCACCATGAATTATTCTTTCCTTCCATTTTATGACTGTAAGTTTTATAGCCAGTGCAGAAATTTGACATTTTAACAGAAGAATTGTGAATTTGATTTAGATGGAAGCCAGTTATTCACAATCCCTTGTGTTTTTTGTGATGTATGAGTTTTTGAGAAGCAAAAGTGTTTTGACCTTTGTAGCAACATTAAAATTTACACTGGGTTTCCCTCCTTTTATTTGCTTCAAGGGGTATTTTAAATGTCCCAGTAGGTCATTAAATAAGAACTCTTTTCCTTTTTGTACATTTATTATGCATAAATGTTTAAAGTATCCTTAGATCATGAGTTAAGTAAAAACAGAATTAACCTTTAGAATATTATTCCCTGATGCTTGTACAGAAAATGAAGATTCAGCTTGCTCAGCATCGGAGCAATGTAATAGCTGTTTCCCTGCTGTCTCCTTCAGCTCTTCCTCACATGTGGCTGCAGGTCTATTGCAATTTTTAACATCAGTTCCTCTTAAGCTAAAAACTGCAGCAGCTCTCATTTAAACAAGGTTGAGGATGCCATTCTCTTATCATTTTTCAAGGTAGTTTAAAATCACAACAGCTTGCATAGTGCACTGCTTCTTTACAGGTAGTTTCTGTCTGGGGCCGACATGCGTCCTGCTTGATCTGATTACAAGTGAACAACAGAGTACAGGTGTGAATGCATTCTGGACACAATGAGGACACATTCAGATTCCAGAGCTCAGGTCACATTCAGTGTTTGTTGGTGAAGCTTTGGACATATTCTGCAAACATAAACCACCTCTTTGCCTTTTGTTGCTCTTTACAAGAAACCAGGTTTCCATCAGAATCTTTTTTCTAGCTTATCTGTTTTTTGTAAACACATATTGTGCATTAAGTCCAAACAAACAGGCGGTCTTTTCACAGAAACCCCCGCTGCTACTTATGTGAACAAGTAGATGTGGTTGCACTGCCTCAGTACAGGAAGCTGACTTTTTGAGTCCAAAGCTGTATATGTTTTGTCATAACTTATTTATGAAAACATAGCAAAATCCAGAACACATCTTGTTTAGATAATTGAAGCATAGAAGTAGTCATTACTTTATTGTGCAACATTATTCATTTATCATCCTACTTCTTCTGGCTTCTGGCTGTGTAAAATGCTGATTCTGAAATGATGTCCTTAAAACCAAATTATGATCCAAAATAATAAGATTTTTTTTATAAATTTATCCACACTTTAAGGTTATATTTATAGACTCAAACATGTGTTTATATTTGGCTTACCTTTGACAAAAGATTTAGCAAGAATTAACAAGATTCTGACATAATTCTTGATTAATACACTGTTTTAGTAATATTAATAAAGTGGGTATTGGTTCATAGTTTCCTTTTAAGCCTATGTCTTGCTTTCATTGAGTGATGGGTGTAGATTGGTGCAGTTTTTTGTCTGCTTGTGATGTAAAAGCAGGCCTACAACCGACCCGTACCCCACCATCCCTGGGTTGCCTTCAGTTTCAGGTCATGGTTAGGGTGGAGCTACTGGTGTTACAACACAGTCACATTTTTTAACCCCTTCCCGCCCGGTGATAGTCTGGTGGTGGAAACATTCGTCCTGACCCACACCAATCAGCAGGAACGAAGCAAAGGACATTTTCCAATGGAGTTAAAAATTTGGGAATGCTCAATGAACTAGTCAGTCTAATAGCACTGCACTAGTGAAGTGTTGCTCCATAGCTTCTGCAGATAACGTTGTACCTGTTTTGACATGTAATTGTTGATTTGCAGGTTCAAAGTTTGGTGCAAAAACCCAATTACTGCAAAGTACCTCCAAATAACTCCAGAGTACACGGCAACAACACGGACAGCGGTCAAAACTTGTCTCCCTCTCTGCCTGCTATTTGTTTCCCCTGATACACTGGAGCCTACAGCCCCACCTAGTGACCAAACAGGGAACACTTAGCATTTTTTGTTTGAACAAACAAATTTCAGTTTCAGCTTGAACGTGTGAGCAGATATTATTTCCTGCTTGGCACCTCTAAGTTTATAATGTAAAAGTTTTCAGCTGGTAAACATTCCAACTAATTGCTAAGCAGATAGCTTCAGGCCTGGCCTGTCTTTGAAGATTCACCCCTACTTACTGACAGCTTTACATAAAAATAGTCATATTTAAGCTCATATATTAGTACTTTGTGTTGATTGAAACTTAGGAAGCCAATGAAAGATGTATAATCAGTCCTCTTTGACAAAAAAAACAAAAAATTGGTTAATATAATTATCAAACAATCAAATTTTATTTGTATAGCACATTTCAGCAGCTGCACTGGTGATACAATATTTGTAGGATAAATAAGGACATAGTAATATTATATATCCTATATAAGGACATATCCTTTTATAGGACACATATTATACATCTCTGCAATACAGAAATGTATAATATCTCTGTGCTGAAGAGATGTTCTTAAAATATAAAAACAGCTTCTTAAAAATCCTCTCCTTTTATAATCAGATCTATCAGAATACTTCTAGCGCTGGGTGCAAACAACCTCTAATGCACGCAGCAGATCAACCTTAATACTTCAAATTAATAACTGGTTTAAAAAATTGGCTGGTTATGGATCTTAGACCCATTTGGATTATCATAAAAAGACTGATTTCTTCTCTCTGAAGCTCATAATCTATTCTGCATCAAGACATTTCTAAACTTCAAGCTTAGAGCTTATTCATTTGCAGAACCTCAGCAACACGTAATTTTCACTCACAGTCACGAGAGCCATTGGCTAAAATCAAATGAGGTAATTATGCTTCTGTTTATGTGAGGATGTGCTAATTAACCAGAATGTACTTCAAGCCAACTGCTGGAGGGGAATTTTACAAAGGTTTTATCATTTTTCATCTAATTTTTAACTAATTCAGGTAAAGAGTTGATCAAGTGCTGTTTTTGGAAATATTTCTTCAGCAGAGCTATTTCACACTTTAGTTAAAAGTAATCAACAATTCATATTTTATTGTTAATGTTTTGGTGAGCTGCTGGGTTTTATAAATTTTCTCTGCTTTTAACCATAAACAGAACAGACTGAGAAGGCAGAAAAAGCAGAGACTATGAGTCACTACTGGAGGAGATGATTTATCTGTCATTGACGAAGCCTTTTAATTTACTGCAGCCGTTGCTGAACGGTTTTACAAGTGCAGTTTCATTGTTGTCAATCTTTACTCAATTTTCTGTTATCTCTGGTTTTTCATGGCACAAAATTCACAGAACAACCTATAAAATATTACATTTTATTATGACCATGAAGATTGCTATTGCAGTTTTATAGATTTAGTGCATAGCCCATCTGTTGACTACTGTTTTGATTAATCATTTGATAGCAAAGGTGCTTAATAGATTTTTCTTTTTTGTACAGAACTGGTTCAAGCTAAAATTGCCACTTGGTGAGTTTTGGGTAGAACAGAAGCTTTTTCATCTTAAATTCAAATTGTATATATTTTTGGTTTAGTTTTAGTTTATTTGCGGATGTGAGTGCGTTCTTTCAAGAAGTGGCCTTTTGAGTCTTCAAACGCCAAATTTATTGATTACTTCACTAGTTGACAATTATTTCAATCTTTGATTAACCACGATTAATCCAAATAATTGCTTCAGCCCTACATACATTTGTCAGACGTTTACTTCTTTTTGCAGCATGTACAACAGCTTGTCCAGACAAACTAAGAAAGAACACAGTAGCTTGACAAGAGCTACATAAAACTGAGCATTTCAGTTCCTCTACATATTTTTTTTTTTTTAGGAAAGAATCTTTAGAGCATTTAATTAAAACATTTTGTGGAAGCTTTGATTTAAGTCATATTTGTGTGTCTATATGTTTTGATTGCAGCACTCAATACCACAGAGGAGAAGGGTACATGCCCACTTGGATATTTTCCCTGTGGCAATCTGACAGTTTGCCTCCCGCAGCTCCTGCACTGCAACGGCATTGATGACTGTGGAAACCAGGCAGACGAGGAGAACTGCGGTGAGTTTTGCTCCGAACGTGAAGGTTGTAGTTTCACACTGACTGCCAAATGGCTTTATTCCTAATGAATAATGGCTTTTGCAGTATATTGATTAATGGATTGAATGATGACTGTCAGAGATTTATCTGTGGACTATCTCTTAAATGTCACATAGTCCATTTTTTGTGGTACATCAGTCCATTCTGCAGAAAAACATCCACATTAAATGATGCCAACATCCACATATTTCACAAGTTGGATGATGTTCTTGAACTTTTCTTTTTCTCCAAATGAAATGATTGGAATTAGGCAGCATTTCCAAACTGCAGTCTAGCTCACTACATTGGTTTTAGGCTAAAGGGTTTGTCCTTTCTGATCGGTACATGACGCTCAGCCTTAGGCAGAATCCTCTCAAGGTCTTTGGCTTTTGTTCCAGACTTCATGCCTATGTTCTGCACCTAAACACATTCATCTACGGGACACGGAAGCAGTCTCCTTTGTAAACAGTGTGATAGCTGGAATTTCTCAGGGTGTTTAGACTCGTGTGTAAATGTGGCAGCAGATGAACGAGAGACTCTTAAGGATCTGGAATTTTCCAGGATAAATCAGATGAACCCTGTGGAGATCCACAAATCCTTTCTTGATATCTTAGCTGATTGTGTTTAAGGTTTTGCTTCAACATAAATCAGTTAAACTCAAATGTTGTCAATTAACCTGTCAGACACTTACAAGCTGTGACATCATAGCTTTCCCAGAGTTATTAACCCTTTATGTCCTAAATTTAAAATATTTTTGCTTATTTTAATTGTATGCAGTTCTTTAAATGTCCTGTAAGTAAATATATTTGCCCATTTATCAATAACAACTGGAACTTTCAATATCTAGCAAGTTATTTTTGCAACTGCCCCTCAGATTAATATCACTAATTTCACTCCCACCGTTATTATGGTGAAATTACCGTAATAACCCGATATTGGCTGGAAAGCGCATCATCTCCCCTTTTAGAAGCCCTTTGAATTTTTCAGATAGTGCGAATGGTGGCGGAATTACGGTACTGCAAATTTGGCTGGATTGCCGCCGCTCCGTTCAGGACTTAGAGGGTTAATGGAGTTTTGGTAATCCTAAATATTAAGACTGATTTAATATCAGATTATGAGAAATAGTTGTTGTTGATTAAAAAGTATCAGCCTGCATATTATTTACAACTTTGAATCATTAAACAGTAATTTCTTTGTGCATATCTTTCTTCATACAAAACAACAAACTCTTTTTAATTATTTTAATTTCTTTTTCATATTTATTCATATTTATTTTAATGTTAATCTGGTTTTGCAGTGAAGGAGCTAAACTGACAGTTGTTACCTTTCAGCCCGTTACTTAAAAAAGGGATTTGAATTTTTATGTTGAATTTGAACAGAGCTTATCGTAATCCAACATATCTTCTGTAATCATCTTATGCTGCCACATTTGATTTATCAGAACATTGCACTGAAATGAACATTTTACTATTTGAAGTAAAATATTATTTCAAAAATATATCCCTAATATTACCTGAGAGTTTTTTGTTTTCATTTATGTTTTTATCTGTCTGTCTTTGCTCCCTCTTACTGGCTTTTCATTAACCTATGACATGAATTTCAGTATGAGAGCATTATCCTCATTTAAGCATGTTAGCATCTTGGTAATTAGATATAATTTATTAATTATTTTTCATAAAGCCTTGCTTCTTGCAAAGATGCAATGTGAAGTGCTGCCACAACATTAAATAGTTTTGAAACATGCAGTTTCATTAAAATTTTTTTATTTGTTTGTTTTTTAGAAAACTCTTGACTTTCTTGTGATTCTGTGCATTCATGTTCTCACTGGCTCATTTATACGCTCAATTTGTTCTTGAGATTTACACAGAAAGAAAAATGTTATGTTTTTTTGCACAGATAATCTATTCATTCTGGCCTTGAACTTTTCCACTTTTGAAACATATGGTCTATATCTATCTGCAAGTTCTCATTATGCCTTTGGATGAAAAACTATTTCCTGTGGCAAAAGAAATCTAATTGTGAGACTTCAAAAAGATGGAAGATGAAAAGGAAATAATAATGATCAGCCAAAATTCGGTGGAATTACATTTGTAGTAATTGTGTACTACCTTCAGTCTAAGCTGCTTCGACTGACCTTTTGAACTGATTCATTGACAGTTTGTTACTGGGAAAGAGGGAATAGAAATAAGGCTCTGATTTATTGCTCAAACACTATGAAGGTCAGCCGCACTTTATGAAAACATATTTCACTGACAACTATTAAAATAATCCCTCTTGGTTTTCTGCAGAAAGATTTACATTTTCGTAAGATATAAGGAAAATGTCTCATTATGATTTGAAGCATTTCCTTTGGATGAAAGACAAAAGTAAATTTGCTCAACTCAGATGGATCAGTTGAAGACTTTTCAGGAGATGAAGTGGAGATTGTATTTGGAAATGGCGAAGTAACAAACTGGCTGACTTGGTTTTTATTTCAGAAAATGAACAGTTTCACTCTGATGGCAATATTAAAAAAACAAAACTTACTGAAACAGGAAACTTGGTCAAACACGTTGCCCAACTCTGACCCAAGAGAACAGCTTTAGGATTCTGTTAAGGTAAAGAGTAGAGCAACAAAATCTTGCCACTGAAGAATACAAATACATCCATCCTAAAATAATAATAATGCTGACATTTTCTATTTGAGCAAATTTAAGACTGGATGTCAAAACACTGAAAATCAAACATCTAAATTTCCCTGGGCGTCGGCGCCTGTATTTTTCTCAAGTGATCTATTTTAACACGAAACAATCTAAGAGAAGCAGCTATGAATTATTGGACGTTTTTAAGTGACAGTTTGTTGGCATATGTTCCTGCCAACCCAATGGTTTATGTCAGGAGTGTCCTGGTCCCGTCTGGCCCGTGTCATGCCAGTTTTAGTTCCAAAACAGTTGACTCAAATGGTCCAATGTGTTAAAGGGCCACGATCCCAGCTTGCTCTGTGTTGTTGTTGGTAGTTATTGAAGCTGCTGTCTGTAGAACTTCACTGATGCAATCTCTGAAACGATCTGATTCTCTGCAGCTTTTTGTGACAAGTTTAATGAACTCCGGATTACATCATTTGTGACAGGATGAGCATGGAAATCCAACTTGTTCTTCTGGTGTCAGTTCCTCTGTGATTTAGTATTTTTCTGTTTTCTTTCTTTAACAGAAGTACTAGTACTTTTTTAAAAATGTGAATATTGCATGAAAATGAAACTCGCATATATATCCCAAGCCTTTGTTTCTAGTAATTTTGATTATTATAGCCAAATAAGTTAATTAACACAGAACACTTGTAGAGTTTTCCAGAACCTTTACACGGTCTCTCTCTCTCTGGGTCACAGTCGGCTGACTGGACACATGTCCAAACCAATCCTGGAAGAAAAATAAAAAAATAAAATACTTACAGCAGAAGGGAGCATGGGGTTGAATTGAATTTCATGCTACATTTTTCAAACTATATTTGTGAAAAGAAATTGGAATTAAAAAAAAAATCTAGGTCAATCTCATAATGTAATCTTCAAGATATTTAAATACTTTTGCTTGAGAACCTGATAATGATGCAATAATCTTGAGGATTTTTGGATTATTTGGTAATGGGAGTCCAAATTTCACAACCCAATTCAGAAAGTCATAGGGGAGCTAAAAATGTTGCACCTGCAAAGCACAGAGACGTTAGACGACCTGAACCCAAATGCCGAATGCTGGGGAAGGTACCATGGCAAATGAAAGAGTGCTGAGTTACTGAGAAAGCATGGTTTGAAGTTTATAGCACCGTTTGCAGCACCGTTATAAAACAAAATTGCTTGACTCTTTTCCCCATTCGATGGATATCACTTTCTGCCATGAAGACTGACCTTTTACTTTGACCTTCACATCTAAACCTTTAAAATTCATTTTTGTTGTTGGACCTTTTAATATCTCTGCTGCTGACTTGACCTAAAGTTTGCTATACTGCTTTTGTCGCATGTCGTTATTGAACCAGAAAATGCTATTTAGTTTTTTTTACAGGATCCTAAATGTAAAGGAGACATTATGAAGTGTTTTAACATTTCAGCATAATCTTCTCACCTGATCCACAACCTAAGTTTTGTCACACGAGGCTTATGCATGACTGATTTCCTGACTGTTATCTTTTAAAGGACAATCATCAGTCATGACGGCCTGTAAAGCAGCTGTCAGATTATAATGAATTAATCTTCCCTGTTGGCTGCCATCTGTGTCCCAGCTTTTATTCAGTCACAAAAAAATATAGTCTGATGTCAGATATTTGTCAGGAAATGTTTATGGGTTCAAGTTAGAATAACTTAATCTTTTTTTATCCAGCCTGACATGTATGTTATTGGTCCATTCCAGACTCATAAAATAAATCCCCATGAAAGTTTCCGTTTCCCGTCTTCTGCAGTTTTTTGTGTTCGCCCTTTGATGTTCTCTTTTATTACTTGTAATGCCAC
Organism: Brachyrhaphis roseni; assembly: GCA_903066815.1. Classification (NCBI taxonomy): domain Eukaryota; kingdom Metazoa; phylum Chordata; class Actinopteri; order Cyprinodontiformes; family Poeciliidae; genus Brachyrhaphis; species Brachyrhaphis roseni. Next base: position 28,335 of record CAEFZY010066900.1, read on the forward strand.
GGACTCTTTTCCTGTTCCAGTAGCACAGTCCACTCACATTCCATGTAATGAACATCACTGCAGAAAAATAATGTCTTCAGCTGTTTGGGAAAAGGGGAAGTGGATACAGTTTGACTTGTTTAACAGCCAATGTGAGTCCACATTGTCCCAGATTTTGGCAGCTTGCCGGTTTGTACCTGCTGGGCAGAGTTCCCAAATGCCAACTACAATTAATTTTTGCAAAGAAAGAAACAATCAGCAATAACCTCTTTGTTATTAATAATTTATTCATCACACAAATTCACTTAGTGACATTCTGATGGACTTCCTCAGGAAAATAAGAACAATGTCAGCATTTCCTCTTACATTATTTCTTGAAAGTTTATGACTAATGCCTCACTGGACTTAGCAAAGACACTGCAGTGTGTGCTGTAAATGCAGAGGACAGCTGTTCTAATTAAAGTTGTATCAGCATTTTTCACATGATGAATTTCTTTAGTTTATCAGGGAGCCAAAGCCTCCTGAAAATCTCCCCTATCAATATGATAATCAAGAAATATTTAGGACTTAGTTTAGGATTCAATGATCAGGAGAGTTTTATAGCAGAAAAATAACTTTTTATTGAATGATCCAATTCTGACTACATGTAGCATGACCAGCCAAATTATGGGGAAAAAAAAATTGCGACTTATTGACTGGGAGAGATTGTAATTTAACCTCTGATTGATATATTGATTGATATATAACACAAGTAATATATTTTCTTTGTACCATTTTATATAAATTCAGGTAATAAAGAGCTAAAATAACACCCAATTTGCAAATTGTTTTGGGGTAAATTGAAGAAAAAAATGTTGTTGCAGGGGCCGAGGAGACAGAATATTTTCAACAGTATAAACAAAATGTTGGTAACTCTTTGAAAATGGTTTCTGTATTTATCCAACTTTAGCACATGAACTAAAAGCATAGTAGATGCACCATAATCTCAGTTTAGATCTGACCCTATTAGTAAATTAATGAGAATGATTTAAAATGCCTGATTACTAAAATATGAATGTCTTTTGCTGTACCTTACATTTTCCATTAATACAAGATATTAATTTGTCGGTAATATTTTTCTACCAATTAAATTTAAAAGTCTTCATCCACACAATTTGCACAGTTTGAGTTGCAGTCACACAAAATCAGACCAAGGGCATCAAAAGGCTCTCAGGTCGCACTTTGGACATCCCTTATTTAATAAGTTAATTTGCTGGCATCCTTTTTCATTAACACAAGCCAGACATAAAGCCTTTTAAGTATTACTGTGGGAACTGAAATAGCCTAATTAAAAATAAAAGCTCTTGAAAAACAAGTCCTACTAACAGCTAAGAGTATAAAAAGTGTTATGATTAGGCTGCTGTTTATTGTCAAACACCATCTGTATCATAATCTCAGCTGCCAAGGCTTTGTTACTGGCAACAGCTAGGAGATTAAAAATCAGCCCCATTTTATCAAATAAGCAAAAAAAAAAAGAAAACTCTGTTTTGCAAAAACAGGTCACAATATATTATGCAGAAGGATTTTCCTGTAAAGTCACCCACTTTTCCCTGCAGTGTCTGTGGTCTGTACAGTGGAAAACAGAACTCAATATGGTGTCAATACCTCAAGGCAGAGATTTGGGACATTAATAAATGCTTAAATAAAACCTTTTACTTTTTAGCTGATTCTACCCGCGCTGGGAGCATGAGCGCTGTTGAAAGTAACACTGACTCATGTTCTATTGTTTGGTTACTGTGGCCCACCAGTTGTCAGCTCTGTGTTCTAAAAGACCGAGTGATGAGAAATGGTTTCTGTCTTTTGAACAATCCGTATCTAAACCAATGAAACTACTTTAGAACCCCTAAATGGGTTGCTTTGACAACCAGATAGTGAAAATGACTTAGCAGCTACAAAGAAAACTTTTATTCTTATTTTTATTGTTTGATCAACTTGAATGTAAATTATAGAACATCATGTAGGCCCTGTTTAGACAGAGCTGATATTTGGTGGAAGCGAAATATTTTTGTTACAATCCAGTCGCTTGTTTACACACCTGATCAGAATCTCTGACTTCAGCACTTTTTGAAATGAGGTGTCAGAGTGAAAGTTTTCATGAACACCCCTCACCGAGGTGTGAAATACTCTGCAGGTGTGAAAGTGATCATGTTCTGACTGCAGGGCTGCAGGGTTTGTTCTGCACATGGATGGACAGATGTCAACAAAAACAATAGCATTGTGCTTTGTGTGCTACTTAACCAGTTTAAAATAACTCCTGATACAGAATATATGTTGCTATTTTCTAAATGGGGTGGAGGCCTAGGGTCAAAAGCGTATGTGCGTTTTGACGACATGCCAAAAACACAGCGCCATACAGTGGCCTGGCATGACAACTACAGCAGACTCGATGTGTCTGCGATTTTGACTAAACATGAAACTTTTTCCCAATCAGTATCTGAAAATACCCGCAGTTTCCAAACTGCAATTTCATGTACTTGTGAACTTAGAGGGAAATAATTAGTAATGCCTCGCTTGACGCCTCTGTTGCATGTTTGCATTAGTTTGAAAACTGCAGTAAAAGCAAAGAAAATTACAAAACCACTCATGCACAAAGCATACATTACAATCTATTACACTGTGCATACATATACTTATACTTAATAGTGGTTTTATTTTTGGAGTGTTTCTTGTGTCGGCCTGAGGATATACTGGTTGCGTAATGATGTGAAATCATTAATTCAATGTAGGAATCAAAACCTACAAGTGGAGGTCTCACACAAATTTTCCCTAGTGATATCCAGTAGTTACAGCCTCAAGCAGCCACAGCTACATTGGAATATTTATATATTCCAGTGTTTATTTTATTTTTAGGATTTTCTCAGACCTTTTGGTATGCTAAATTGATTTCTGACCTACTGTTCTTCAGATTCTTGCATGAACTAATGCAAATACCCCTCTGCTCTTATAGTTGTTACCATTTAGCTTTAAGTTTCTGTTTCCACCTTTAAAATATCTAACAGAGCTGATCTTCAGCAGTTCATGTTCTCCTGGTCCCACTGCAGGGCCTGTTTTAGGTGCTTCTCTTCTGTCACACGCCTTACTTAAATGTGTTTGTGTCACTAGACCTAGTCATGTAGCAACTGATGGTAGTGGAGCAGGTAATGAAATCATTTGAATCAGGTGGAGTGCAGACTCATCTAAACCATGAGGACCAGGACTGAGAATCCCTGGTCGGTTGTTTATAGCAGGGGTTGCAAAGTCCAGTCCTCAAGTGGCATTATCCCTGAATTTCTAGATGGAGCCCTGCTCCAACAAACCTGAATAAAATGGCTGAGTTCCCTCATAGGCACTCAGTCATTCAGGTCTGCTAACAAGTCATTAATTTGAGTCAGGTAAGTAGGAGAAGGGAAGCAAAAGTTGCAGGATTCTCTTGGACTGAACTTCAGTACTTCTGGTCTTTATTACTAAATTATGCTATGTTATTCTGTTTTACTGTCAAACTGCTCATTTGGGTGTTAAGTCGCAAAATCTGTCTTCTATATTAAGAATGATCCATGTTCAAATCAATAAATGACTTGATTTATTGATTTGTTGTTAATATGTCAATTTAGATGTTTGTTACTAAGCAATAACCAAACTTAAACACGTCTGTCCAGCACTTCTTATGGTTTCTATGGGATAAGCATTTACAGGGTAAATCTTTCATTTCAGAAATTATTTTTGTTTGAAAGAGAGAAGCAGCTTTAGGAAAATACATGAAGTGGGAAATACAGTGAGTGAGTTAAAGACAATCACAGATACAGCTGCAGAGAAAATGTGTAGCAGATAGAAAGAATTTCTGATGTATTCCTTGTATTTGGTTCTGATTTTCTTTCTGCTCTAGTTCTTGGTAAACCACAGCACCAGTCTCTTTAAATGTGCTTAAAAAAACAAGATGCCTTACTGATTACATGAATTAAAGAAACCATTTCCTGTTTATTGTTTCAATGGCGGCAACCTTTAATTATGTAGTTGATTATTTCCTGCTGCCATCAAACACTAAGGTTTACATAAAGTGAAAAATCTTTGTCTGCCTGCTTTAAGCATTTCAAACTGAAATGGCCTGTGGATAAATTAACTGAATTTTATGTATGGGAAAACTGAGTAAGGGTTATAATACAATAGATTAATGTTTACTCTGGTGCAAACGAGGAAAAATTAACTCTGTAAATGTAAAGAGTTAAACTTATTTCTGTAGAGCTCCTATTAAATTGACCTTAGTAGTGTAACATAGAGCTCAGTCTTTTTATGAATTGTGCATCATCTCTTTTTGACTACAGAGAAAACATCCAACAGTAGAACAGTAAATATTTGTACATGATGTCAATATAAGGCAACTTTTATGGTTATATTGGACTTGAACTGTAGAGAGAAAAATAAGCATTCAGGAAGTATTCCACCATGTTTTCAAGTTTCCCCACTTACAAAGAATGGAGGTCTGTAATGTTCATCATAGGTACATCCCAATAGTGAAAATCATGATTTTTAAATAACTGGCATTTTATTGAATGAAATAATTTATGATACAATAGGAATATAATTGTAGCAGAAACATTCATTTTAAATTCCAGACATCAGACGTTTCCTGTAGTTTTTGACCAGGTTTGCGGACACTGCAGTAGAAGTTTTGGTCAGAGTAAACAAATATGACCGACTGGGAAGAAGTAACAACGATACTTTGTGGTCTATTTTTAACAGAGAAAAAAAACGATTCAAAACAGAAATTTGATATCAATGGGACTTTCTGGTGCGCCATGGGAGTTATGTTATCTTCTGTATTTTAGATTTGTAACCTCACTTTCTGATTGGCTGAATGTCACATTCATCAGGATGCATTCTTGTTTGCATCCCAAAACTATGTGGCATTGGCTCAAGACAATTCAACATATTGAATATCTCAGATGAGATTTTAGATCGGAACAGTCCCAACGTCTCTCCAAGCAGTTCAGATCACGCTTATCGTGTGAGATATAGAGCAGGAATGTCTCATGTGATTATTTTAAGACCCATCCTGATCATTTTGGATGATTACAATTGTTAAAATAAAAAAATCTTGAGAAAAATCAGCATAAATAGGTTTCTGAAATGAAAGTTTGGAGACCAAGAAGCAAAGCAGAGATTTGTAAAACCACCAAAATGTTGCAGAAGCAAACAAAAGCCAATACTGACATCTTCATTTGTTCCACTTAAGATCAGCAACATTTGTGTATCTGAACCAGCAGATTGTAAAAACAGTGTTGCTTTATTATGCAGGAGACTTCAGCCTCCCTTGTAAATGTGCTGAAAGCTGCAGCCTTTCATGGACGCACACAGAGGTATAAATCACTTGTATCGCTAAAAGACTGAAATCAATCGAATAAATCGGGTGAATATTTTAACATTAACAAGCAACCATTATAAAAAATGTACATCTTTGAATTATTATATATTTTATTATCATTATTAATTGTCTTAAGCTGCTCAGGAAGAGCTCTTTATAAATGTACAATATTTCATATGCGCCAAACTTTTTCTACTTCTTCTCTCCATGTAGAGGGACAGACGTCGTGAACTATAACAGCTGTGTAGCATAGCAACATGGTGCAAAAATGGTCAACACTAAAAACAAAGCAATAAATCACTCAGCCTGAAATGAAGTATTACGCAGAAAATCACCCGGTGGCTTCTGCCTCCATATTTAGTGGGTGATCCGTCAATAGCTGTGTGTTTAGGGCTTAAGATATGATCTCAGAGTAGAAGCAGTATTACACAGCAATGGAAAAATAATTTGATCTGTAAAAGATTAAAACTAACAAAAAAAAAAATGTGATGGTAATTTGGAAATGGTGTAAACATTGCTCTTTAGTCCCTTCAGGTGCAGTTTTCTTCCATTTCACAGATGTTCACTATTCCTTCATCTCTTACGGTTTTCAGCTTATTTTAAGATTCCTCGCTTTACTGCTCTTGTCTCCATTTCCCCCCCATTTTTCTTACAGCTATTTAATGTCAGCTGTTAAGAAAGAAACATTTTCTTCTACCTCTTCTGGTATTCTTTTTTGCCGTCACCAGGTTTGTGCTGCAGATTTAGAGTTTGAGTGACAGAGCATATGCCCAGGAGGGGGTGGAGCACAGCATGGTCACAAGCTGTGATTTACATTTATTAGAGCCCCCCGACTTGCTCTGGTTGGTTGCTTTTTTATGTAGTGTAGATGAATTTATAGGAATCACATTAGACTGCCACAGTAAGAAGGCAACTTATTGAAATGACTTATATAAGAAAGCTTATTACTTTTCAAGCTGCACAGTTTTATAACCATTCTTGTGTTTGAAACAGAACTGCTTTTCCTCAGTTTGTTTCTTTGTTAAATTCTCAACAACAAGCCTGACAGCATAAGTATGATAAAGGGAGTAGCAACATCAAACTTAGAGTGTATGCTCATTACAGCAATGTAAAGTGCCTTAGTAACAGAGCATTGCCAGCAGTTCTCTGACTGTGAAACTGAAGACCTGATGAAATCAGTTTGATGTGAGTTGATTTGAACATCCAGATCTGTTTAACATATTTGCAGTTTGTATTCACCTGGTTACTAAAGGTTGGGACCCCTTACCAGAGCAAGTACTGCTGTGTGCCTTTTATTTGATGAATAAAACCAACAACCTGCTCATGTGGGTGTTGCTAACCTTGAAAGTGTTGCTGCTGAATGTTCTCACATTTTATTCTGGGGTAGAGCAGCATTTTAAAAATGATTCATTATTGAAATGTCTGGATAAATATAGACTCAGACTACAGGCAGATTCTGACCTTTTGAATTGTTTTTGTGCAGATGTCAAATTTTGGATAAATTTGCACATGGACGTATCACTTCAATCGTACGTGATTAGGAAATTGTTACTCAGCAAGAACGCCATAGTAAGAGTAAAAGAGCAATTTGAGGCGTTCAGCAAAAAGTTTGAAACAGTTTTGAAGTCTAGTAAAGGAGATGCTTAAAAAAAGTCTCCAAAACTCCTTAGATGTGACCACCAGGCCTACAACAGGTTATTGCTATGGTTGATATAAAAATGCATGCTTGTGGAATTAAAGATTGGTGGTGCACAAAAAGGGAACTTAATGAAAACCTTAAGACCAGGTTTCCAGGGAGAACACAGCCAAAGACTAGGACCAAATTAGCAATAAATGGAATTTTAAAAAGTGGTCAAATCCCAGATCTTTGTTCTCTTGAGAGGAGTTTAGATCAGGCCTAAAAAATCCAACCTGACCCAACCTGAGCCTGTAGACATTGTGTTTGATTCCGATTCAAACCGACTTATTAGGACAACATGCACATTAGATGTGTGCTGCGTTTGTCACAGTCTGATTTACTTCTGCATCTTTTCCTATATTTAACTAGAACAGGGGTCTGCAACTGTTATAATCTAAGGAGCCATTTTGTTCTCAGGCCAACCAAATAAATCTCATTAAGAGCCACAGATGTCACATGATTCTTGGGAAGAAGACATCATACACACCCTGTCCATGAAGGGAAATTAGCTGTTTTTAAATATCCACAATTTTATCTGTGTTTTTAGGATTTTAAATAAAGATAAACATAATATTTTGCAAATAGATGTTGGAAAGTTTATTTTCTGTGTGATGAAAAATTGTGTAAAATAAAAAAGCACACAGATTTCAAACTGACCAGTAAAAAAGATCTGAAACAATTGTTTGGCATTCTTTGTGGCAGGGTGTACTAACTGTTAGGATACTTTTTTTTTTATTAAATAAAATCTTTTTTGTGTTACATTAACAGACTTAAAGGCAATCGGACTTTGCAGATTTTGTGTGCAGTTAAGCTCAACTGTGAGCCTCCAGAAATGACAAAAACTCTTAGGTGTCTAAACATCTTCAGGGAAAAAACACTGAGGGAAAATCTGGATGTCTTTGGTTTAACCCTCTGGAGTTAATGGACTCCAGAGGGTTTAAGCCTGTTGTAATAGACATGACAACAGAGAATGCACTGCCAACTTTTTCTGGTGCTTTTATTTAATTTAGTTCACCTTGTCTTCAAAGACAAAACAAAAAAAAAACAGAATAGACTTTGATAGAGTACTAAATATTTAATGGGGTTTCCTAAATTTTCTCTTTAACAGGTTCAGAAAGTTGAGCTTCGTTTAAATCTTAATTTCACTGATGCAGTTTAGAAATGCTGACAGCTGATTTCTGCTATAATTTCTTTAACAGACAGATTGGGTTTAATGTTGTCAGCACAGCAATAAAAAGGAACAATGTGCTTCCGAAAAATTGACTTCGGTCAACAAGACAAACAGTAGTGAATCCTATACAGACCCCTGGGGCACTCCAAAGTGGAGAAGGGGATGAAGATGCTTCCTGTTTTAATATTTTGCTCTGCACAAATACTAATGCACATACTAATGTTCTATTTTTAATACTCCATTTCTGTTCACATTTGCAGAACAACATACGGTATTATGTTACCAAATAAATCTTAAGGCGTTGAGTGTAAGCAATAAAAGTATGATTTGTATCAAATCTGAATATTGTATACATAAAAAAGGCTTTGCCCTGAAAAAGTATTAACTTATTTGCACTGATTGTTAAATTTGAAGTGAAGAAGATAATATGTCGCTGAGGGTTATTCTAGATGAAAAATAATTCTTCACTGCCCAAATGATTGATTCACTGACCTGAAAAATCCATCAGCGCTTCAGTTAGGCTGATGAGACACTGACTCAGATGTTTTTTTGTTCACAAATGAGCAGCAACCCACCGTTTACAAAGAAAACCTTCTAGAATAAAGCTGAAAGAAAAAAGTTCTGACTCAATACCTTGAACACTGAAAAAAGCTGCACATCAGTGTCGGCTCTGATTCTCCCTCCATCCCAGTCCTTAAATAACCTGAGGCTGTTTTACAAGTTAAGCTTGTGTAGGAGGCGGAAAAGGGGCTGCGACAGAATTCGTACAAAAATAATGCAATTTTTTGTACATTTTGCTAATATGCAGTATCTCCAATGAACACATGAAACAGCAGGGAGGAATCTGCGCTGTTATGGTTGTTTGCTCTCCAGTTTCTGACTCTGACATTGAGAAATCAATCTAATTCATACAGAAGGTCACAGCAGCAGGGACTTCCATGAATGTCAATTTAAGGGATGATATTTTACTGCATTGGTATTCACTTTGTGCAGAAAGGCGTGTTGTTTGGTAATGATTAAAGAGGACAAAGATAAGAGGGGAAAAAATCTGCAATTGCTTTCATACAATGAGGCAAGAGCAGGCAGCCCGCTGCTGGAATGAAACTTTTCTTTAGGTTAGACTTCTGAAAAGTTAGAAATGTGTTCATGTTATTAAGACTGAAAATTTACTTTTTTGAAGAAGTTGAGGGAAAAACAGAAGAGAAGGCCTTTTTTTTCTTGTTTTTAGCATAGAATAAAATTTAAAATGGTGTCCTTATGTCCAATTGAATATTAGTCCAGCATCACCAAAATGCAAGAAAATCAGGGGGAAAAAGAAACAAAAAAAAATTTTGTGGCATTTTTCTGTCAACTTTCCATATAGAAAAGTGTTTATTTTTTAAGTTCTGAATGAAGAAAAGTCGAAGTCAAAGCTTTCTAAAAAGACTAAACATTCCCCATATAAAACAAAATTCGAAAGTGCAAACAAATAAAGCTGTTCAGCAACACAAGAAGTCAAGACATTGAGAGCTAAAGTTTTGCCAACTTTTAATCACAACTGTCAATCAAAGTTGGAGGAAATGCATTACAAGATTATTCAAACAGGCAGCCTCTTAGGTTAGCAGTTAGGATTTTCAGTTGCAAACTTCTCTGTCAAAAAAGCAATCAACTGCTGTCGACATCTAACCTTTTTCTGACCGCGTCTGTTTGTGAAAATGAAAGTGAGACGCTTGTTGTGTCTCTTCTGATCTTCAGCAGCCAGCAGGTCCTGCTTACACAGTAGTGTGTATTCGTGTAGTTTTTTCAATAAGCTATGGAGATAACATATACACTGTTTACTGCTTTGAAGTTTCCAGAATTTGTGGGTGAAAAGGACAAAAACAACACGATGGTGAAATTTATCTTTGTGAAATCAATCTGTCAGCAGTCAGATCTATGAGAAGCACCCAGAAAATGCCAGAGACCTTCAAAAGGTAGTTATAGTGTCTTCTATAACTATTCCACAAACTTCTGTGTAGTATCTCCTGACTTTATGTGGCATAAAATATTGTATAATCCTGAAGTGGAAGAAAAATAATTCATGTTTTTCCTTTTTTTCTAATAAATCGGAACATAAAAAGTTTCATTTGTGTTTAAACCTCCTGAGGCAATGCGTTATGAATCTCTCTCTGTAGCTGTTTCATGTTTCTACCATCTTTTCACATGGATATAAACATTTTTACACATTGTCCTCTTTTGTAAAACAGCTATATTTCAGCTAATTTGGAGGGAAAGCATCTGTCAATGTCAGTTTTCATGTCTTGCAGCAGATTCTCATTTGGATTTAGGTCTGGAAATTTCTCAACCTCTGTGATTAGAGGTTACGGGTCACTATGGGATTTATGTCAGTATTGAAGAATTATTGACCTAAAAAAAGCTCCCACTGGCAGATATTTTCAAATGTAAAAATGGAAAGCTAGTTTTGGGAATAGTAAGAAAGCCATCCATCAGAGTGTCGCCTCACACTGGATCTCATCTCCATCCTGTGCTGAATGTGACAATCTTTAGATTATACTTCCTCAGTCCTGATCATGGAGACAGTCTCTCTACAAAGTGACTGCCTAATATTTGATGCACTGACTTATTTGTTCGTCATGGACTCTCACACTTTATTGGCAGTAGATTTGTTATTTTTCAGTGTTGACCTTAATGTTTTACTTCCCTAGGAACCAAAACCTCTCTAAATGATTTGGTCTGTGCAGAGTGGAATCGATAAAGGGGTTTTAGTTTCATTAGGGTGTTGCAGCTGCCTCACTGTCATTTCCATTCACATGAGGTTGGATGTAGGAAATAACTTTTAAAATTATTTTCCTTCAACATACAGTCAGTTTCAAAAGTGTTCACATCCCTGTCAAACTGCTAGCATGATTGTAATTTTTAAAAGATCATCACAAATCATTTCAAAATTGCTTCAAACATCCGTTGCAATGAAGAGGAAATTCTAAAAAAAAAAAAAGAAATAAAGTAACTTTCTTCTATGCGTGCGCACAAATTCAGACAAATACTTTATTTTTTTGCATCTCTTGATTTAATTTTAGTTTTTTTCGTCTTGGTATCCAAACTAACATGAATTATAGTGAATCTGGTTAACCTGAAACTAATTTCTGCGGTTTTTATAGGATATTCCTGACCATTGCTTTTTCCTTAAGGCCATAGTTTACTGAAAGTTTACAAATGTTCAAAAATAATCTGTAGAAAGGTCTTAGAAGAAGGATACCAAAAATAATAACAGCATATACATTAAAAAAAAATCTTTATCTGCATTGCAGCTACAAAACATTTCTTATAATTTCTGAGCAGCTCTAAATTCACTGGTATTTTCACAATGTTATCTTTGGTGATGAGATCCAAGTTGTTGGTGGATCTTCACTGACTCTCTGTCGGGTTTAAGTCAGGACTCTTGTTGGCCCTCTCTAAATCCTAAATAATACTAATACTCATGAGAGATTTGTGGTCAAATAAATGACAAATGTAAACCTAAATTTGTCAGGCTTATGAATAATTTGGGGCTTAAATGTAACAAGAAAATAACTAATATTTTTGCGAAATGTTAAAAAATGCGAATTCTTGATAGAAATAAATTAGAACACCATGAAATAACTGTAATAAAAGACTGCCAATAGGCTGACAGTGAGTTTTCTGCAACTCATTTTCCAGGCTCACTGTGAACACAAATCAAGAAAAAACTTAACCTGGGGAATAAATAAAGTTTAGTAATGTCCTGACAAAGTCGTAATCTGACAGAACATCTGTGGAGTCCCCTGAGGAGAGCTGTGGACAATCTTTATCCCAACATTTGATATGATATTTATACCAAAACAGACTGACTGCTTGCTAGGAATCCAAAAGTCTGTCAAGTTTTATTTAAGGGTGTACACATTTACCATTTGCAATTAGATTATTATATGTGTCGAGGAAAAAGTTTTTAAATACTTTTCAGTCTATTTTTCTTGGCATAAATCTCTACCTTTTTAACCAGGTGTGTAAAGTTTAAACAGCCTCCCTAAATTGAGGAACAGCTCACCTAGGATTTATTCGCACAAACAGAAAAAAATGTCTTTGCAGACTTTCTTTGTGTTATTTTTTATTAATACAAAAATAAACATGTTAATTTAGAGACGTCCGTTAGCATCACCTTGCTTCATGACTGATCAGTGTCTGCAAAAGAAAAACGCTCTGATCTTGGGTGGTTCCTATACCTTCCAGTTCCATCACTGAGGCCTCAGTCCAATAACATGCTTATTGGAGGTGTGGTTATATGGGCATTTTACTCTTAACTTTCCTGCCCGGCTCTCTATGTTTTCCCCATCTTGTCAGAGTTGGTTTTTCAAGATAAGAAACTGTCATGAGTGCTTCTTCAACCCTTAAGGGTTTCAGTAATAGGACGGAGCGGATGAGCTGTCAAATAGATATCAACTAACGTGGATAAGCTAAAAACAAAAACACAGTTTGACTGCAGGGCAAGAAATGAATCTTTACAAAAAGGCAAGTTAGACATCTGTGGAAGAACACGCTGGGCTACAAGCAAGGTGCAGCTCTCGGTATGTTTAGCAAAACTTCTGCTTACAAATTTATGCTTCAACGATTACCTTGGAGAAAGTCCGTGTCTCCAGCAATTCCTTACCATAGAGTATAATCTGAAGGGACTGTTATTTTATTTTTTACATTACTTTCTCAATCATAGATCCCATTTTGGAAAGTTAGTCAGAGAAAGTTCTTTATTTAGTTAGTTTAATAACTACAATAATAACCAAACTCAGAAATAATCCATGATGCTGAATTAATTTAAATTTAAATTCCTATGGACCCTAAAAATGGGTTTGCATGAACTTTTAATTAGTTCTAGGAAAACTTTTGAGTTAATATTTTATGTTCAAGTAAAATCAACTCTGATTTATTTATTCATTTCCAGTTTAATCAAATCAATTTGATTTTACAACTAGTTTTGTCAATGCTTAGCAATCACAATTCAGGTCACAATAAATTTGCTCAACCATCAAGGGATTCATTTGGATCCTTGTACTTTTTAAACTGAATATGTTCATGTTATGTCTGTTTCATTGTGAAAGACATTTGATTTTAAATGTTAAAAGGTTTTCACACTGGGCCCTATTGGATTTCTTTTTTGATGTATGTTAATTTATCCATCTGACAAAGTGATACCTGTGATTATTTTTTTTAATCTTAGAAATGTGGGTTGGTATTAGATTTTTTATTATTATTATTTTTTTTTTAAAGTAATATTTAACTATAAGTTGTCAAGTAAAGTAATGAGGAGAGGACCAGTAGGTCTGTAACAGAACATTTTTGGTTTTTATCAAACTAAAATAATGTTCAATATTCAAATTCATACTTACTATTTGAAGTATTATTTATTTATATATATAAACACAACGAGCTTCTGCGTCTCGTTGTATTTGTAGCCTAAAGAAACAAAACTCCTGAGTTGCTCATCAGAAGTTTTGACAAACATCTGATTTATTTTAAGAAGAAATATAGAAATTTCAAAAGCAATTATTTCTCAAAATTTGATTTATTTTTTTCTGATGAATAAATATAGTTAAATTAAATATTACATGTCTCAAAGTTTTCAGTCTGACACTTTTAATTTATTTTTAGGCTTTTTCACTCCCTATTTGGCTATTTATGTTCTGTGTTTTCTTCAAATTTGAATTCACATTTTGGAAGCAACGCTGCTGGAAATTTTCATTTATGTTTTATCTCAGTTTCAGTGAATAATTCATTTTGTGTTCTTCCCAGTGCAGATGGTTTGGACATCTCCAATTAAAGTTAACATGTAAACTTATAAATATTTTGTCAACATGCTAGAGCTCCCTCAAAATGGTGAGTGTAAGGTTTCTTTCCTTACAAAGTACTCTGTGTGAGAGATTCTGGACTCGCTCCTTGTCAATTTAAAGTTGGCAACTGGGTTCAAGATGTTAAAAAAAATATACTGGCTGTGTCAAAATTGGCATTGACACATTTAACATGTCTTATTGCTATGTATTGTATGTATTTGTAAAGGGAAAACAATTTATTGTTGAATAATGGTTTATTAGATTAAAAATGATTCAATTTGATTACCTGATAATGTCCGACTTTCTTTCAGTGTTGGTAGTGTGGCTGTTGTGGCTGTTGTAAAAGAAATAATCGTGGCGGAAGCATCCCAGAACAGGAAAGTGAAAAGATCCAAATGGAGTCCAGTGTGGGATGCAAAATGTACTTTAAGTTTAAAAATGGGGAAAAAAATTAATGTTTTGTTTATGTAGTTAGTGCTTAATAAAGCTTACACAGTTGCAATGAAATGCCTTTTTTTGTTTTTGTTTTTACTTTAAATTTCTCCTGATTTATAAAAACAACAAAATTTAGCCCTTCATGGAAAGATAGTTGACCCTATTGATACAAGAAAAAAATTGCTTCATATTAAATTTTTTGTCAAACAATAAGATCAATCAACTTCAGATTAAGTCATGAATTGATAAGTTGCATCATGTTGTCAGTTGTCAGTATGGCATAAAAATGCCATACTGACAACACCGAAAAACAACAAACATTTCTAACATTCCATCATCAAAAGGCAATAAATATGAGTTATTAGAATGAAAATGAATCAATATCCCAGATATAACAGAAATATTACTTCCCCTATTTTGATTAATGTCCCATTTCCACAGTCCTCTTAGTGTGTCGTATGTTTTCTGCTGTAATATATGTGAACCAGCATTATGAAAACATATTAAAGATGTTTCTGGAAGAATTTTTGGGAAATAGTTAATAAAATAAACATTAATATGGAGCGACAGCAACATGTATGAGGCAGCGCTGTTCAGCTTGTGGGCTTAAATGACATTTGGTCCAGGATTAGACAGACTTTTATGCAGTGTTTCAGTGCTGCTTCTTAGTCAGAGGTTGTAAAGCATCAAAGCCGAGCTTCAGACTTCTGAAAGATGAGCTGCTGTTTCCACTCATGTGGATTTCACAGCTAAGAGTACTGCATGTGGGCTGAAAGAGATCAGAAAACAATGTACTTTTGTTTTCATGGTGAAAAATGACTGTCAAAGAAAATATAACATGACAAACATATTAGTCAATCTCAGACTCCAAGAAAAATATTGAATCATTCTATCTCAGTTAGGAACACACACTGTTCAAATGGCTCCCACAGTACATTGTTTAATCTCTGGCATAGAATGTTTAATACCTGGAGTCTGACTCACTAAACGGGACAAACGAAGATTAATGTGAAGTCGCTTCTGTTTCTGCTTTGTGTTTTTCTCTTTAACATTGCAAAGCAATGCAAAATAAACTGTACAAATAAAAACAGACTGAAGTTATCCCTTGGTTATAAAATGTTTGGTACTAAAAGAACATTCCATGAATTATCAGTGAGGCCTTTTAGAACATCAAACACTGGACATTATGAGCAGGATTTATTGGGTGGTGACATTTTGGATGCTAGATAATTAAGCTTTTTACTGTACAATATAGATAGTCATTAAAGAATCAGTATCGGCTTAATTCGACCAAGTTTGTGCACACAAACAAGGAATTTGAGTTTGCTTTTGCTTTAATGTTAATACGGACACTTAGAGAGTACGTATTTTTAATATTCTATATTTTCGTTCTTCTAAATGTGTAAAATTGGCCGTTGTTGCGGCTGCTATACAAAAAGAGCTCTGCAGCGCTGACCTGAAGGGAGAAGTTTAAACAGTTTGTATCCAGGATGTGTGGGATCTGCATAGCTGCCCTCCTCCTTCTCCCTGCAGGCTGTATTGTTTCTTGGAATCTTGGATATCTGTGGTGCTCCTTGTCAATAAGACATGACATTACAATACCTCAGTGGGTAAAGTATATCGAGGCAGCAAGTAAACAGTTAGGTCAAAGTTGGTGTGTTTAAATGAAGTAAAATGTGTAAGGGTTTCAACGAGTTTGACAAAGGCCATATTGTGATTGTTAGAAGAGTGGGTCAGAGCGTCTTTAAAGCTGCAGCCCTCGGGATGTGTTGCCTGTCTGCAGTAATCAGTCTCTAATGAATGTTGTCCCAGGAAGGCATAATGCTGAACCAGCGACAGGGTCAAGGCTCATTGATCCATGTGGTGACTGAGGGCCGGGCTCTGAGTCCGGTCCAACAGACCTGCAGCTCAGATAACTGAAGGAATTAATGCTGGTTCTGATAAAAAAAATTATAAGCATGTTGAGTGAATCTGGTTGTTGGGAAGAGAGCTACATACATATAATGCTGATGAAACATTGACAAACTTTTGTAATACACACTCAGAGGGTGACAAATGAATGTTACACTCAGACTAATGTGCTTACATATTTTTTATTATTTTATGGCTAGTATTTAATCATTAAAAAAAACTTTATAGCGCAAGTCAGTGACCAAACTGTGAAACACCCTCATGGTTATAAGGAGCCGAAGAAGCGCAACAACAAAAGAAATTCTTTAAATGTTTCAAGAGATTAACAGCTACATTAACATAAGCACTTCATGTTCCTGTTGCTGTTTTCCACAATGTTTTACTATGAAAGCCGTCACACCGAGCAGAGTTAAATGTAGTCAGTTAGTCATGTACAATAAAGCCTTTGTTAGTCTATTTAATATAATAAGGCCTCTACTTAAATGATGGTAAATGTCAAGACAAATGAGCATAATTTAATGTTCTGCTGTCACCAAGCATCATCTGTCCAATCATGACATGCACAAATACAAAGACTGTCCAAAGTGATAAAGAGAGCCATTAACCTTCTCCTTAACGAAATGTCTGCTGACCCCTACCGCTGAATCCACTGTCAAATCAAAGCTCGCTGTCTTATTCTGATGTGTGGAAACAGGGTTACATTATGACGAATGCTGACATTATTTTTCTGAGGCCTGACAGTAAACCTAACTCTCTATGAAGTGACAAATTAGCTAATTTTATTGCATGTTTTGTCAGAAGAAAGTAAGTGCTCGTTTCTCAGTCAGTTTTTCTGAATTGAAAGGATTAAAGTCAGTGAGCGACTCTAAATCTCTCAAACATATTTTGAAGGTGCATGGATCGAAACCTAATCTCCTAAAACACAATTCTGCTTGTGTTGAGTGCTTTGTTGTTTCTAAATTCATCATCTGGAGATTTGTTGTTTCTGTCTTATTTTAGCTCCTTTTCTTGTGGAAAATCTTCAGTAATAGCTTTTAAATGTCTGCTTGTCTGAAGCATCTGTAATAATATTGAAAGCTTCCTTAAATATTTTCAGTGTTTTAAAAGCTTTAGGTAGGTTTGGCACTTTATGTTTATGTTTTATTGAAATGATCTAATTCACCTCCAGCGTTCCTGATGTTTTTAAACATAATGCATCATGTATTTTTATGTTGTGCATGCAAGAAATAGGCCAGTTTTAAAATTGACAGTTTCTTTTGTTTTTCTACTGGTTTAATGCATCTACAAATTCAACTATAAATTTCATATTAACTTGAATCAATTACCATTTTCAGCATCATTTCACAAGGATGTTAAATTGTTGAAAGTGTGAACACTAACTTTTTCTGTTTTAAAAAATCTCTGTTGCTGCTGAAATGTGATCTTGTTCCTCTCTGCCTCTGAGTGGCTCAGCAGGTTAATCCTGCACAGAAATATGATGCATGAAGCATCTGACTCATTTACAAGCAAATTAAATATCAAAAGTTTATCTATTATATATGGGCTTTGACTAGACCCAGGACTTTTAATTTCTTAATTCTCAGCTATTTCCTAGTAGCTTTATTGGTATGTTTTGTGCATTGACATATTCCACCTTCCCAGTTCTGCTCCATCTTGTATTTTACTAACAATCACATATTTTTCTAAAGCATCCTTCTATGGTATAATTTATGACTGATTCGCTGCAGTAAAGAATCCCAAATTCATGTTGCTGCAGCTGCAGAGTTGAGAAATGACATTCTGATATCTGATATTTAATTTAATTAATTCAATTTATTTCAACAACAATCCGCAATAAATTACATGTGATGACAATTTTCTGTTGGATTTGATGCCTTTACTCATTAGTGACTCAACAGAGAAAAGCAGAGAGAGGGGAAGACATGCAGTAAATGGCCAGGGGCCAGGAAGTGAATCCATTTGAGAGCTAGCAGTCATTATCGCATGGCTCTTTATCACTCTCTGTAAAGTCATTGGATAAACATCAAACTTCATCAGCATCTAGCATAATGGAAAGCCAATCAAATTTCAGAACACCATCTCAGTTCATGAGATGAACATACAAAAGAAGTCTGTTTGTTTAGTTCCACAACTACCAGATGATAAGCACAGTAATTTATTCTTGTTTTGTAAAGTGGATATATTTAGGGATCAACTGGGCATCAGGGGAATACAGTTCAATAATGTTGTCAATCAATTGTTAGCTGAATAATCAATGAATTGGTTACAGTTTAAGAATTCAGCATGTGGTGAGTTGATCTTCAGTGTAGACAAAGCATCTGCATAGCTTAACATGAGATGAAGTGATGTTATTATTCATCACTGATCTGATAGAGTTTTGCTTGGCTCAGCTCTGAAGCAGTGGTGCATGTATGAAGTATACAGTTACAACAATCATGCCATGTAATTTTTCATTATGTTTAAAACTCAATGTGAAAAGCAATGCAGAAGCACTTTTTACTTAAACTGTGCATCGTCCTACCCTGTGGAAGCACAAGGCAGCCATGCAACAGAGAGAAATGATTATTTGAAGCTCATGTTCAAATTTCAGCCTGTTCCTGCTCATCCGTCCTTGCAAATAAGTAATTGCTTGAATTTGGCATCAGAGGAAACAAATGATTTCTGATGGCTTCATGTTGAGAGCACCTACATTGTAGATTAAGAGGCACCCCTTGTCAGTTTTGTGATTCCAAGCAGCTGCTGTGCCAATATTTTTAGGTCACACCTGTTGATCACATTTTGTGTGTTTTTTTCTGCATCTGAAGTTAATTTATCTCATTTACTTTCTACTTGTCCTCTTTTGAGAGCTCTGTTTTCTTATTCAAACTTTTGTGAAAGGCACAAATGGTTGAATGTGACATTAGCAAGCAGAAAGTAAAACTTTGCATGATGCCTCATGCCTCCTTGAATTAAACTTTAAACAGCATAGGAGCTACATCACGGCATTCCTGCAGACTGTCTTGCTGCTCCTGAATCTCTGAACCAGAATGCCATCATTAGTTTTCCAATTATTGGTTTGATTGAGCATTAGTCTGTTGGTGCTTTTTGACTTGTTTTTGTAATTATGAGCACACAACAAGGCACACAGTAATCTGCTTTGAAGCCAAAGTTCAAAGGGACTCAATAAAAATGTGATAATTTCTCCTTCACACTTTATCAAACCATGGAATCACATTAATGGTTGCCGTCTGTTCTAATTAGACTGTTGACAGAAAATAATATAAGCTAAGTATAGATTTTCAACAGCTGGGATAAATAAAAAAACTGAAATGAAATTTCTTAGAAAAGAAGTGTAAACTCTTTACTGCTCTGTGATTCCAGTTCATTTGAAAGTTTGCTTCATTTCACTATGAAATTTTACTGTGACAAAAAAAGCAAACTCCTAATTTGTTCTTTGTCTTTCAATGCATCTGTGGAAACTTTGCTATCAATATCCAGCAGCAGTAATTAGGTTCATATGAACCCATTGATCTTCACATCTGAAAGTCATGAATATTTATTTTTCATTTTTAAAGCAGGTGGAGAGTTACCCCAGTCCTACCCCATTTTGGTGCAAATCATTTTCATGTCTGAAAGTGTTTCATGCTTAGGAACACATATGTGGAAGCCATGTTGGAGAGGGGGATTTTACATAATGTCATCCATATGAACCTGTCATATTTCCAAAGTTTCACTTGTTAAAACCTTTAGAAAATATTTTAACACAAATACCCCTATACATTAATATATGTATATTTGTCTGATGTTCCCCAAGTAGCAAGTTTATCTATGAGCTGTCATCTGCACATTAATTTGCCATTAAGCAGATTTATGCTCCTGCTCCCTGCACAGCCAGACATCAGGGTGCTTAAAACACTGCTCACTCTTTGGAGAAAAATTGGACATATTCTAAGACTGTGTGTCATGGGAAGTGTTCTGCATTTTGTAGATGTCTGACAAATATTTTAATCTGTATGTCAAACTCTTCACATTTAAATATATGATCTTACATTGAACAATCTCTATGGAGATCTGTTTTCACATATACAGAGTTAAATTGAAACTATCACACTCTCTGCATGCTGCATGCTTTACAAAACAGCACAAGAATGCAACCATCATTTTTTACAGTATAATATATGGTGCAATAATTAAAAATCATGAGGATTTTTTTTTTTGTGCAGAAAAAGAATGTACTATTGGCTAAAGACGGTCTGTCCTTCAGGTGTTCACTCAAACCAGAACGATCTAAGCCAGTCAACTTTTCCTGCATCCTTCTCAAGTTTAGTGACAGCTTTTGTTTTCCTATTCTGAGGGGCTCATTGTGTCATTTCCTCACGTATCACTGAATGCTACAAGGCACCAGCAGAAGGCTTTTCTCAGATGCTGTGACATGTTATTTTGATTGGCACCTCTTTGGAAGGAAGGCCTTTGTACATGAACAACAGTGCATCATAATTCAGGACCAGCACAAGCTTGTCTGTTTTCTCATTCAAACTTCACGTGATCCCGTGCATCTCCACATGAGTGCTCTCCAAATCAGAAACATGGCTTTTTGAATGGCTTTTTGTTCTGTTTTCAAGTCCTAAAGCTCCCTGTGGGGCCTCTAGAACAGAGATGCATTGATTTCTGTGTATGGACCCTTCATAGAGCCCTGCTATGTTTCTGCATGAAAGCTCTGTTGCATCATAATTGTTGGGATCAGTTATTCTTTGAAGTGGCTCTAAAAGTTGCCAACATTGTACATAAATAAAGGTCTTTTAAAAGGTCTCTTGCACTTTGGATGTTTTTAAAACATATTTACGGTCCTGATTTTCTCAGTATTACACAAATATTGAGGATGTGTTACTTTTTAGATCGAGAACAATTTGATAAAATAATGTTTATAACTTAGTGAGAGGGTTAATCATATGTTTTATGACAATAATTTTTTTGGCAGCACTGTAAACATTCATTGGTTCAGATTTTGTGATTTAACAAATGAGAGAAAAAAGATAACTTGTTTCAAAATGTACAAAAGCTAGAGAATATATGACTGACAAATGAGCAAATATCAAGAGAAAAAAAGGTTTAAATAACTGTCAGAAAGCCTGGACATCACTCCTGACCACAACGCCATGCTCTTCCCACACAAAAAGACTTCAGATATGAGTTCAATACTTCCTTCTCTATCCTAGATATTTAGGGATTTCTAAAACCACAACTGCCATGGGGTCAATTTTATTCCCTGAAAACTTTAATCTGTGTTTTCCTCCCCCAAATCCAGTCAGTTAATTGTCATAAAACCAATAGATTTACTGTAATATTTGTGTTACTTAATAAATTTCAATATTGAGAGACATTCTATCAAGAAAAATTCAACAACAAAAAAAACAAATTATGTTAAAAATTTATTTTTGGTAATTATTGGTAATTGATCAATAGATTATTAATCAATTCTCAAAGTGTTATTAAAAAGTTATAAGGTATTGTTTCCACATAATACAGTTCTGTCTGTATTCCAAATACCATTTTAGGTGTTATTTGGAATGGTTTTTAGAATGGTACGTACGAATTAAATAAAATACATACCAAGCCTGTTGATTTGTGTAAGCTAATTCTTAATTAATTTAGAGCTAAATGGGCTTACCAACAAAACTCTTAAATACAATCCATGTGTTTTGATAAACATGGTCATGCTGGAATGTGTTACTATATTCATGTCCCATTCATTCTATGTTAGTGTAAGATAATTGACACACTCCAAATTTCTCATAACATAATTCAAGTTTCTCAATATTCACAATTCGCAATGAATTGTGACATCATTAATTTCAGTGTTTTGTTTATACTTCACTGTTTTACCTTTAGTAATTTTAATTTTATCATTCTTTTATCCTTCTGGAAAATAAAACTGACACTAAACGCATAAAATATGGATATGTTGCATATATTTTACTCTTTAATTTTTCCTGGATTATTTGCCTCCAAATCATTGATTGAGGTGAAATCCAGCGCCGGCTGCTGTGGAAAGGTCCTCAGACATGGTTGATGCTGATGTGAGTCACAGCAACGTTGATGGTTTCATCTTTCAACAATCAATGCAGATCAATTTTAGACTCTGTAGCACCTTTCAAACAAAACACTGTCCACCACAATACTGACTGCTCCTGGTTAAATGAAAGTATCTGTCATTTTAGGAGGCACTGTTGGAATTTGGAAACTAGAAGTTCACAGGTTAAACCTGGAAGAATCAATGTCTTGACATTGTTGTAGAAAAAAGCTTTTAGCCAATTAACTAGATGTTTGTGTCATTTTGTTTTATCTGCTTATCTTTGTTTATCTGAGAGAGGTGTTATATGAATAAAACATACTTTGTAGCTTACTTTAATAATTTATACAAGGCAGCGTTTTCAAAAAACATTTCCAAAAATAAATTACATATACACAACAGTAAAAATGCTCCATGTTCAGATGAAAACATTGTTGTTGTCCCTGGGTCTGAGTGCATAAGTACAGATAACATGACCATCATTACAGTTTCCAAAGGTTTTCAGTTTATGCTTCTATACATTCTTAAAAAGTTCCACTCTGAAACCCATTGTCAAACCTCTTGTGTTTTTGTCCTGCCAGAAATGCCAAAAATCAACAAAACATTTGATATTTTACTGTCCCGGCATCGTCATGTAAACAGGGCCTCTGTCACTTTGATGGTCCATCTCTGCCAGTTGTATTAAATAAAAGAAGAAAGATTACTTCACCACAGTGATGACACAATCTCTCTGGGCTTTAACCACTGACAAATACGAGACATTTTGATGTCAACGGCCCTGGTGAGGATTAACCTGAACCCCTGGTCGTCTCTCTGAGACTTAAATAGCGCAACTGAGCATAACCTAAAAGACAAAATGTTCGTGGACACAGAGTCTTTATTATACTTATAAAAGCCCTTCTGATTTTGACAGAACTAGGGTAAACGAGACAAAAGACAGCCTGCTAGCTGATAGTCAAAAAACATGTCAGAAGGGACAACATGGTGAAATGTATCTGTAAGCGTCTACAACATACTCAAACGTAGCAGGTCATGCATCTCTGCTCAGCTTCTCCCAGCTGTTTGTCATCAAGAGAAGAACAAAAACCAAACTAAAATGATGTCGTATTTCAACTCCATTCACCCTGCAAATCTCTGTACCTACAATATGTTTGAATCCAGAATCTGGTAAACATATTGATGTTTTTTCACATTGCAACTAACAGACAGCAATGGAAAGACTGGCACAACTGTAAAACCTACCTAGACATAGTTTATCATTGCCATCCTTGTGGGGTCATGGGAGGGCTGGAGTCCATCTTCATCAGTCGTTAGGCAAGAAGTGGGGAGCAAACTGGACAAGTTATCAGTCCATCGCAAGGCAACACATAGACACACAGGATAAACAACCATGCACACACTCATAACAGCAATTTAGAGTAAACTGTTGACCTAAATTGTTTAGAGTAATTGTTTACTCTGATTAGAGTAGACGGTTGACCTAAAAGTCATGTTTTTGAACTGTGAGAAGAAGCCACAGTAACAGGAACATATAAGCAGAAAGACTTTACCATGTTGTAACGCTTGGGTTGTGTTCAAGGGAGGAGAAGAGGCGGCAGAAAACTCACAGCCACACTGGTACTGGGAATTTCACAGTGTTGTCCTTTAATAAACATCTTCACCAACCTTATAAAGCCCGGTTGAACAGCTGCTATATTACCAAACATGAAAATGAGCAGAGTCCAAACAACCCGCAACTTTACTAAAGTTAGGCAGACACATAGGCGTTTGCTAGTTGCTGCTGCTGCTAGTCTGGAGGATCTGTGTGAGGAAGGCAAGCGGGGAACATTTGCTCTGTGAGGTGGAAACTTGGCTGGAATCTGCAGCTCCAAGGAGGAGCTTTGTGGAAATAGTCAGCGCTTTCTGTTGGCAAACATTTTTGGCTTCCCTGAATGCTGAATATTGGAGGATTCCTTAAATATGAAAGAATTGAAGCAACACTCCAGGAGTATTTTTTTGATTACATAACATAACATGATGTGAAGCTCAAAAAAGCTTATTTTATATAGTAACTCCCTTTAAGATTTACTATTTAAGATGCTACACAACCTGAAACCATAACTTCCAATAGGAACTACATCTCAGTGCAATGTTGTGTTGAATTTCCATCCGTCTTTCAGAATTACACAATTCTGAAAGAAATTCAACACAACATGTCGATGTGGGTTCCTTTCAGAATTGAAGGTCTGAAATTATATTTTTAATCTTTTCATTTACAGAATTAGTTTCAAAAGAATAATTCAATTATATCTAATGATGCTAAACAATTTGCTCATGTTTGACGGTAAAGCCTTAACCTTTAACTTTTGTGCTCTAGAATAATAATTAGAATTTCATGATTCAGAAAGGAGCTGAGCTTCAAAGGAGGTAAGAGGCTGAAAACACAACCATGATAATGTAGTAATGGTGTGAAATTTAAATCTTTCATTGCACAAACACAGTTGCTCCATTAAGTGTAAGTAAAGCATCAGTGATAATAGGATAAAGTCCCTGGAGGAGACAATTGATACTTTTCTCACTAACAAGTTTGCTGTGGTCTGAATACTTTAGAACATAAGTAAAATTAAGATTCTGGTTGAGGCAAACAACCCCAAATATATATAATCAGAGGAAACATTTCTAAGTTGTATAGAAATGTCCTAAAAAATAATATTCGTAATCAGCTTTGATTAATCGGTTGCTTTGATGTTTTGATTATTTTTCTTGCTGATCTCTTGAAAAAAAAAAAAAAACGTGAAATCTTGCGGTAATAATTATTCCTCAGATGTTAAAATTTCAATAACCACACAATTTTATTACTACATAAATTTCTAGATTAACTTTCTGAACACCAGCAGGATAAATTTACATTGGCAGCTACTCAAACAGCTTCATGTTTACTGTATCTTCAACAAGTTTTTTTTAAATCATCTGTTAAAATAAACATTTTATAGATGCTTGTACATGCAAAAACAAATGCATGAATATCTATGGCCACTGCAAACCCACATCAAGATGTTGAATAGAATTTAGCATCACTTTAATAAGGATAACATCTTGTTCTAAAATGTATAGTGGAGCATGTTATGAATGGAAGCTTCCAGAAGAGCACCAAAGTGGAAAAATAATCACTTTTTGAAAAATAGAGAAGTGGTACTGATCTTAAACAATAATCAATACAGGGATCAAATCTCATCTCCTCAACTATTTTTCATCCTGATATTTTTCATAAAAAGAAAGAGGCTCAAGATCCATTTTCTATATTCCTGACTGCAGTTAATTTTGCTCTATTTAACGGTGCTGTAAAAATGCATTTGTCACACCTAAATGTTTCAGATTTTTTTATATCACAGAAAAATATTGCAAATATGCAGAAAATGTAGCTTTTAAATCCTGATGTCATTTATTAACAGAAAAAGAGAATTAAAAAAACTCTGTTTTGCAGAAAAGATAAGTTTGTTTCACGAGTCTCAGGTACTCCATCTTCCTCCCACAGAAGGAGGAAGATGCGACAAACAGATCTATGTCGGGTCAAATACTAACTCTAAACTGCCCTGAAGAATGATTGTGTGCCTGGACACGGTTGTTTATTCAGTGTTGTCTTCCTGTAACATTTAGGTGCATATTTTTTTCAACAACAGAATCAAATGGCTGAATACCCTCATCCACATGTCATACGGCTTTGTAGAGGTCTGGCAATGGAAAATCAATGTAATTTATGTACGTAGGAGAAGGGAAGTTGCAGGACAGAAGATTGGAGCACCCTGATCAAAAACATGTTTAAATGAATAAAAGCAACGGGGAAAAGGAAACATGTAAAGACAGAGTCAAAATGCAAAATGTCAGGAACTCAATTATGGCTGAATGATGAAGCACTAGTTTTGTTGGAACTTTGAATTTAGCTCAGAATAATTATGTGGGTAACCATAACGACAAATTAACTTGTGAACTCTGAGTTTATGTTAAGGGACAACTTGCACAATAGTGCATTATTATAACAGATGAGACACAAAACCTCCCACTGAACTCTGGATGAGACAGGTCATAAGCATGCATCAACAATGAAGAATGATATCTCTGCACTAAAGAAAGTCGACTTCCCCTCTATTTAAAGCCTGGGACAGTTTTTCTGCAGTGGATAATTCCTTGTGTCATCGAACACTATGGCCTTTTGGTTATGAGGTTTCAGGCAGGACTCAGATTTATGGGCTCATTTGCCACTTGTGCTGCAGCTTCACGGTCAGCGTTATGAAGCTACTGCAGAAAATTGATGCACCTGCATTTCTGTAGTTTCTGGGAGAAAAACCTTAGAAAAGATCATAGCTGACAGAAAGCGAAAGATCAGCCTGAAAACACAACAGAACAACTCAGGTGATGCCAATTTTATGGAAAACGAATGAGAAAGTTGTTGATTAATCATTTGGTAGCAAAATGTTTTTGGATTTATTAGGCTGTGCTCCAACTCAAAGGATGCTGTTTAATTACAGAATCTTATAAAGTTAGCATTAATATCTGGGAGTAAGTCGTTTCCTGATCACAATGCCTCAGCTCTCCAGATCAATTATCATATTGATTGGTGTTGACATTATAAACAATGTTTTCTGTCTTCATTCCTTCATCAAAGAAAAGCTTTGGTAGAAGTTGTGTTGATGCTTGTGCTGCACAGATGGGAAGTAAAGTTGCTTTGTGATTATGATAAGAAGGAAAAATTGTTGTTATTGTTTATTAAGCTGACTCTGTTTATATCATCTGTAGGTGTTTCTAAAACGGAAACAATTGATTGTGAGTGAGGTTGTGATAAAAACTAGTGCAGAACACTTTCAGTCTATGACTAAGAACAAATCAGACACTTTGGGAGCAAAGCTTTTTTTCCCTCATAATGCAAATACATTTTTCTGTTCAAGTAAAGCTGCACTCTTTTTATACATGGATTTTACAACTTTTGAACTTTCCAACCACACATTTCAGTGTTTTATTTGAACTTAATATGGCAGAATAACACAAATTAGTGTATCATTGTGAAGTGGAAGGAAAGTGATCCGTGTCTTTGTGAAACTCAATCTGAGAAACATGGTGTGCAGTTCTGTTCAGCTTATCCAAGTCAATATTCTGATGGACCGCCTGCTGCTGCAGTTAGAGTTTCAAGGCCTATAGGATGTGTCTCAACCAGCTTCGAAACTAGAGAGACCAGGGTTTTAACAATCTTTCAACATGTACAATATAGCTCAAGCTTGAACTATGTGTAGAAGATCTGTAAAGTAAAAATTTACAAAATATTCTCCATTGATTTAGGTCAGGACTTTGCGTGGGCCATTCTAACACATTAGTATGCATTGGTCTGATCAGTTTCCCTGTCCCTGCTGAAGAAAAACAAAACCACCGCATGATGTTGCCACTGTACACTTAGGTAGAGATATTTACCATATTGGGGCTGCACACTGTAACAGCCGTAATTGTGTACTGTCTCTTTAAAATACTCTAGTATCTCTAATGATGTCACGAGTATGAGCCACTGCTTCTCTGTAGAGAGCGTGGGAGAAACGTGCTACAGTCGCTACATGGACTGAGACGGACATGCTAGCTCCCTAACTTCCATTAGATGACCTGCAATTTAATTTGCAATAGCATGCATTACTTGGCATGAATTAGTTTTACAATAAATATAATTCATAACCAGCTTCACATTAGAAATTATTACTATGTTGCATGAATGTAAAAAACCTCTGTGGCATTTCAGTAACTGTAATTGCAAACAGCTTTAGCCTGTAATGCAGTTTCATTTTGTAAATTTATCAGCAGACCATAAGCAGCACAAGGACACCTGTATCAAAGTTTCCCTTTTCTACTTTTAAATACCAGAAAAGTCAGTGATGTTGTTTATTGGGTACAAATTATCCTGTTTCATATTAATTCTGCCGGACATCACCTCTTCACAAAGAGGACATCTCATTGATGAGACCATGATGAATTAGCATCTCAGTTGGAGGGAAAATGATCAAAAGCTTCAATAGAATTTTGGATTCATCCTCAAGAGCCTCGACTAGCTATTCAGGCTGAAGACCCATTTGGAGGATGACCAAGTTTTAATTAGTACATCAGTAAATTGAACAAACATGCTTATTTATTCATAACAAGTATGAGATGTAGCACAGACTCATGAGTTGAATGAGCTCCTTAGTTCTTTTCTGTTAAAGCGAGGAGGGATGTCGGACCTGGAAGCAAGTTTTTACTGTCAGCAAAGCCTCATAACTGTATTTCTAACAGGTTGAATGGAGGGCAGATTGATTTCTTTCTTCTGCTTGTTGCTTTTTACTGAAATGTTCCACATTACCATAAAAATAAATAACAAAAATGTCCAAATGGAGCAAATCATACGTTCTGGCACTTACCAAATTCTAATCTAAACATGAATTTCCAATTTGATAGAATTTCTTGAAAGAAATCCTTTTTTACCTTTGAAAGATAAGGAGCAGTGGGGGAGATCTGGGCAAAGTGGAGTTAAATTGTTGCAGCAGAATTTCTTAATAAACCAGTTTTTTACAGCAGGATTGACACGCAGCTCAGTCCTGTGGTGAAAACAAGCTTTTTGTGCCAAAATCGCATCCATTTTGTCCAGGCAGGATTTTGAAAAGATCATTAATGTCATTGTTGTTGTACACTTTGAGTATTGTTTAAAACTGTATTCTGGTGTAAGAAAGGCTGATCTTTCTCATCTTCAGCTTGTCAAAAATGCAGCTGCTCATTTTCTAACTGGATTACAGAGGCTCTTCAGGTGCTAATGGACCGGTTCTAAAATTCTCTAAAGTTTTTAAATGTCTTAATGGATCTGTTGGACTTGTCTGCAACCTGCAGCTTTGGAGCTGCAAGTGGCTCTTCGGATCTCCCACAATGGCTCTAAATGGCTAAAAATGATAAAGAACCACAAGAAAGAATTACACTTTCTTGTGTAATTCACTTGAATTACACTTTCTGCTCTTTATAGAGTATCCAGGAATAAATAAGACTACTTAATTAAATTTATGCATCAGAAATCTGAGTGGTCTTCTGTAATAACTTGTTTTATACTACGCAGGAAGAAGTTACAGTAAACGGTGTATATAGAGTATATAAAATTGTATATTGTTTTACACAATATCAAGACGTTAGCTGACACTAGTTGTTTTGAAACAGTCGTCTTTTATCCCTTAGTTACCAAATAAAAGCGTAATCCCAGTTTAATGACTTAAGAAATCAAGCAAACATAAAACGATTAACTACTGAAAGAGAAGTTCCACCAGAAAGGCGCATCAGAGTAATAATATCTGATTAGCGGTTTGGTTTTCATCTCCAGATCTGTCAGTGTCTCTGTAAGGATGTCTCTGAAATGCAAGGTTTTGCAAGTGAATTGAGTTCTTAATACCCGTCCTAAATCTGAGAGAAGATTTGGAGGAGAGGAAAAGGAGAATTCAAAAGAATTAATGAGCTCAAGGTGATCCATGAGCTCTCTGCTCTGAACGCAGCTTTATCAGAAAATCAAACGCCTTACTTGGTGACGGTTGTTATGATCACTTCTCAATAAACCAGACAGGATCCCTGGACCTTTGGTTCTTACTGTTGCCTTTTCCATCACCACTGACACTTTGAACAGGCCTAAAGATTATTCTGGGGAAGGTTGTAAGGGGTGTCTTATCTGGCTCAGGTCTTCGAAGTTATGCAGAGTGGGAAGCCATGCAAACTAAAGATGAAGAAGAAAACACACCATAAGAAGTCTCTAAGTGATGCTGAGCATGTTGAAGAGTAGAGGAAAAACAAGAGAGAGCTTTGCTGTAGCTTTAAACAAAGATTAAAGTCTCAAAAAGTTCAGCAAACAAAAAGCCATTTTTTTTCTCTCCCGAATGCTGAACAGGTTGATCAGACTTGATAAATCCAAGTGGGCTGTTTCTTGTTCTGTGTGGCTTAGTCTGCCCAAACTATAGTCAGCATCAGAGAGCTCACAGACGTTTCTTTGTTTTAATGTCATTAGACGCTGATCCACAAACATATGCTCATGGGAAATTAGACAATCAAAGCTGAAAACCCCCCACCATTTTTTAAAGAAGCTGTTCTGAAACACCAGATAGTATATTTTTGGCTAAACAGCAGCCTATTTGTAGGTCTAAATGAGTTATTATAAGAAAAATATATACAAAATGCATTCCTTTCAAAGCTTACTTTGTTTTAAACTAACAAAGAGATTATTAGCTTAGCGACTATTGCTTTGACTTTTATTGAAAGTCATAAAATTAGTAAAAGACTACATATTTGTGGAAAACGAGATTCTTTTTAGCTCAGTTTAACATCCTGATGATGTTATTCTGCAAATGTTTTGGCCAGGACAAAATGTATGCATGTGTGTGCATAAGTATACAAAACACAGTATACTCCGCCTCCAAAGAGTAGACTGGACAGTAGACAGTTGTCCAGTAGTGTGCAGCAAAAGGTGTGGGAGGGGCAGTGCTTTGCTACTCTTTGCAGTCAGGGAAATCTCTGCTACATTGTGTTTCTGCTGCATCTTTAAACCATAGCAACTGCAGCTTGGATCTTAAATTGTGATGAGCTGTGCAATCGATGCAACAGTTTTGTAAATTTATCCACATTTTTATTCAAACTTTGGTTAATAAAAGCAAAGAAATGCTTCTGAAAATAACCTGTGTGGTGTTTTTTCTGGAGCCTGGATGTATGGTGAATAGTGTGCCACAGCAAGATGCATCTGTTTTGTGAAATTCACCATCAAGGAGTCAGGGAGGCAAAAGAACCTATGATTAAGTTTTATTTTAAACACAGGATGTTTTTTTATATAATTTGTTTAAATACTTCTTTACACTTTAATGTGTTTATTTAGCTTGCTCTGAGAAACTCTTATGAGATAATGAGCCTTTTGATGACGTCTGGAAGAAATGAAACCTTATAATGACATTTGGGATCAGAACATTGGCATTTGAGGTCAAAGTGAGAATAACAATTACTTGAAATAAGAGTTCTTTATCCTGATCAGATAGAGAGCAGCATTCATTTCAAAGCAAAGAGAGATATCTACTTTGATTAGAGTCTGAACTAACTCTTTCACTAAGTTTTGACTTAATGATTCTGATGATGATTGTTGTTTATTTTGTATGTTTATTCTGATTCTGTTAAATGTGCACCAGAACACCGCAGCCTGATACAAACCTGGTAGCAGACTAACAATAGATGAGCCATGATGCAAATTTTCTCCCAAATAAGCCCGATGTGGTTTCAGTTACTAACATGATCAGCAGGGTGTCCATATGTTGGGAATGAAGCAAAGGTCACTGGAAAGAGTTTGGTGCCAAAGTTGGCAAAAGTTGTCCTGCTTTCTACAATCTCGACACGACTATACTGATTAAGAACATCAGCTGTGGGGAAAAAGGACCAACTGAATGACTTTAACCTCAAGCTTTAATTTCTTACTCTACAATTATGTTTTTCCAAGTGATTTCTCTTTTCTTCTGACAACCACTGTTATTTAAAAGTTCACAGCCCAAGCTGCCCCTTTTGAACTTTACCCAGCAATGTAGATTTTTCTAATTGTCAGGGCAAACCCATAGTCTCTATATGTGAGAAAAGGTGAAATGGGTTCCTTTGATAGCAGTCAATGTTCTTCATGCACTCTTGTGAACCTTTCCATGACATTTTAGACGTCATTATTCTAGTTTATCCTTCAGCAGTTAGTGTAGATCAAGATACACCAAAGTGGTTAAAGAGTTTGCATCTGGCTGCATCTGTATTGTAAAGCTCTAACATTGAACATAATGACACATTTTTTTAAATGAACTAGTAGCAAGCATTTGTGGGAATGCTGTAAATTCATTTTCATGAATTTACAGCATCTGTTGAAATTTAATTGGGTAAAAGTTAAGCAGATTGCCATCATACCTTTCTGAACATACTGTATGTTAATTCATTTGCAGTTTGAAAATATAAAACAGAAGCTGTACATATAAAATGTGTTTTCTTGTTTATTTTCTATTTTTTGTATCTTTCTAAAGGTGCTTATTGTATATTTAAGTTACAAAATAAAATGAGTTGACTGCTTTTTTGCATGTCCAAGATTTCTCTTTTTTATTGGATTTTAGTCCTTATTTATTTACTTTAGCAATTCAGATTATTTTGCTTCCTTCTTGAGATACGGCTTCAACTTTGCAGCTTTCTGCATCTCTTAAAGGTAACAAGTAATACTGATTTTGACATCTGCATTTTACTCAGCAAGTTAAAAAAACAGCTGTCGGTGTTTTGGCAAGAGAAGCTTATCAGGGAACAGAAAACCACCACAGGCGCTGAACTGGAACAACTCGGGTCATCATGAGTTCGGAAAAGGAAGGCAAAATTTAAAGTTAATACCTCCTTTTGTTTCTGAACAAAATCTAAAAAAAAAAAGGCTTCAAATTTTATTCTAATTTTTAAAAATCAGCTCTTAATTTATAGTTTTAGGTACGGTTCAGCCCAACACTTTAATATTTACAAGATTTGCATCAATCCTTACGAAAACGCTAACTGAAACCATTTATTGAATCGCCAAGAACTACAAGAAGAGTTTCAACTGCAATAAAGAAATCTTTGGCACATTGTGAGCTTTCCCCCAGTGCAAAGTTTGCTCAGGAATAGCAGAGGACGTGTGTGTTTGTGTTTCTGCACACACCCTGAGACTTTTACATTCTGGACAGTTAAGGAGGACAGTAAAGAGTCACTTCTCTCCCAGAGTAAAGGATAGACTGACATTCTGCAGACAGTAGCCAGATTGCACTGTGAAGGACAGGGATAAAATTGTTTTCTACAATGAACCGCCCTTTAGACAGCTTAAGGCATCTGGAAAAATAATTATCTGGAGAAAAAAGGCGATCTCTATAATGGAGCAGCCCCACAAAAAATGGCCTGGAAAGGATGAAACCATCCCCCAGTAGCAATTTTTCTCAACAATCCTGACTGTTAAGTGATGAACTATAGTTCCTCCAGCATGATGCAGTACCTAACTTAAATGGTTGACTGAATAACAGATTTCTGCAGCATCTGTGGCAAGCAAGTAACTTGAATCAGGTGCACAGGAGCAGAGACATCTAAGGGCTATCCCACACCTCATCCGAAGCCAAGCAGTCACATGGTTGTTAGATTTTTGTATTTTCACATGCAGAAATTTTATGTTCTAAGCATTGTATGTAAACTGTCACAGCAATAACTTCTCTGCAGACAGCCTCTACAAAGGACAACAACTCTGTGATTTTCATCCAGGAATGTTTAGCCATTTGGCAATCTTTTTGAGTGTCTTGTGAAGAGTCATGCAAATGTACATAATTCCTCACCATGTCTCATAAACGCTCTTCAAAAATATTCATGTCTCCTGCAGAAACATAAGCAAAACAGTGGAAATGGACAAGTTGAAGCAAAATATCAACTTTGCTGTCCGAGAGTATATCTACATAAAGAATGGCATTAAACTTCTGACCAATCACACAACACCTTGCACAGAGCTCTGTGTGAAATAGTTTGACCCAGGTCTGGTGTCTCTAAGGAAGAGGAGCAGGATGGCTCCATGCGAAGACAGTCTTTGAATGAAGTATGGGTTGTGTTCGGGACAGTGAGTCCTGAACACAGCCCATCTATTCCTGCTTATCTCTTCGAGGGCTGGTGTCTGTCTCCAGCAGTTATTGCGGGTAACATCCTGGACGAGTCGCCAGTCCATGACAGGTCAACACAGAGACACACAGAACAAAACATGGCTAAGAACCATTTAGATAAACCTGTTAACCTCACACTAATGTTTTGGACTGTGATCTTCAAACTCCAAACCAAGACCTTCTTGCTGTAAAGCAGCACTTCTACCAACTGTCCCTCCATGCAGACCAGGATTGAGCGCCCTGAATCTCAATCCCAGTGAGAATCCGTTGTCCCTTTGTAGGAAGTTTATGAAACTTTCAATAAAAGCCTTTGGAAGGCATTAAATTTCCATCACTAAACTTTACTATACCAGAACAAGATCTTAGAAAGAAGCACTAACACTGAATGTTCCTGAGTCTGAAACAAGCAGCTGGATGGCAGGAAAGATGTGGGTTTGAAAAAAACAAGATGAAAGAAAGAGGTATAATTTTATGACTTTCCTTAGCTGACATGAAAACAATTTTTAAGGACAAATAATAATTTCCATTTTTCTTCTGTTTCAGGAGACAATAATGGATGGCCGCACCTTTTTGACAAATATTTTGGCATGCCGAGTCATAATACCAGGACCAAGTCCAACATATGCTGTAAGTATTCTCTAATGTGTTTAAAGCTATTCTTTACACAGAATGAGGTGAGAATATGGTGTTGGCAGTGTTTTTTTGGAAATATGAAGAACACAGTTGTGTATTATGTGTTGTTTTAGGAACAGTATCGGTGTGGATGCAGACAAGAAATTTGCTGGATTTTTTTGCAAATTTCGGCCAGTTGCGAGAAATCTTTACTCATATGCTCTGTTAATTTCTAAAAAGATGAGATACAGCCAGATTCAGTTGTGACACTCAGGATTTAATGATAGTTCTGCTGCAGATTCCTTTTATGTAGGTTTTTATTCTGTCATTAGAGGCCACCCGTTGATGTCGGCTGTAAACAGAGTTTTTTTCTTTGCATTCTCCCCAAAGTAAGTACTCAGTTTTCCACAATGTGATCTTTACAGTAGGAGGATGTTCTTTCTTTCATCTCTGAATGTCTGTTTCCTGCCACTGGCTTATTTCTGAAAAAAAAAAAAAAAAAAAGGCAAAAGAGGGGGGAAAGGATTTAGGGTGAGTAGGTTTGCTTTGGTGTTATTGCATGTAAACCCATTCTGAATATGCATCATGCCTCAACCCACATTATTCGCTTCAAACAAATCTCCACCAGCAGTGGAAACTGACTGCAGAAAACACAATTAACCAATCACAGCTCTGGTGTTCTTCAAAGCATCTCTTGTCATGTTAAGGTGCATGTATAACACTTTAAACCCTTTCATTTTGTCTATTAAGCATGAGCATCAATCCATTTTAAAGGAGATTTCTCATAAATGAGTGACAAAGATGTGCTTTGAGTTTTAGGATCAAATGCTATGCAGTTGTACATTCAGAAAATCTGAACATAAGAAGCTTTTTATCAGTAAAATTTATACAGTCTGAGTCACACTTAACACCAGGAGCAGACTGGCAATCTTTCTGATCTGCTCAAGTCTATATCAGCTTTCTGGTATTAGAGTGCCTCTAAGAGCAGAGGATGGGTGTGTGCGTCACAGCAGTGTGTGAACGCCATACAGTCATATTAAATGCTGTAGATTAGAATATGCTTCCTGATGAGGCTCATTTGTTAAAATAAAATACATTTTTAAAAACAGCAACCTTCAACCTGGCATTAAGCATACTGTTAACTAAACCCACATTTCTGTGTTATATTTTATTTTTTTATTGGTCAAAGGTAATATTGTAATTTTAAATGCCATATTTTCAGTGCTATAAACAGAAAGTCATCATAATTAACAGAAGTAACAAATGGAAAGCAACAATCTGTGTGTAATTAATTCATACAATATGTTTCACCTGGTGATAAAGTTATAAAGTTAATATTTTAATTTATTGAGATGGGTCTGTATATATATGTAGCCGAGGTAACAGGTGACTTGAGCACAAAAGGCTGTATGCATTCATACACTACACGTTCCATTAATGCTGTTTTATTTCCAGTAAAATATGTATTTGTACTTGATGTACACTGTGAGTGCTAGAAACTGAAGTCAAATGATGTGTTTGTGCACACAGTAAAGCTGATTGTTATTCTGAAAACAAAAGCTGACAGCTGAGAGAGAATCTTAGAGGAACTAATGCTGTGACTCCTCAAGCTGAAAATCTCTTTCCAGTTTTTGAATGATGGACATAACGTTTTCCCTGACCTTTGGTCTCTATGATGCTGCTTGTTTTCTAATGTTCTCTAAAAACATCTGAGGTTTTCATAGAAAAGTTGCATTTTATTAAGGCAATAGGTCACTCTGGATTTTATTTAAAATTATTTTTAGGGTGAGATGGGTCTTAATACAAAGCACGACGCATCTTCCAGCGTAAAATAATTGAAAGGAATACATAATTGTCTTTCTACTTTCTATTGGTTTAACTTTTAAACTCCTAATAAAATACTTTGTCTTTTGTGGTTGGAATTAGGACTGTAACAAAAACTTATTTTAGTAATCAATTACTCTATCAATTATTTTGACAATCGACCATTTAATTGGATAAATTAAATTAGTTTTAATACAATATTAGGAATACATAAAAAAATATATACAGAAATGGGTAATTTTAATATAATATATATATGATATATATATAATACATAATTTTATTCATTATTACAATCAGAATAATTTGTGGAGAGTGATTCATCTTCAGCTAAACAAATTTCCTCAAACATAAACAGGGTAATAAAGTGTAAGGTTGACCTGTTTCTTATTTGTAAGATTAACTGAATAATAATTGGGTGTAGATGCCTAAAAGGAGATTGTTTTTGAAGAATTTAAAATTGGTGAAGCTAAAACTGTCACTTGTGTTCTAGGTGGAACATATTTTCAGATAAAGGATTTTTTTAAGCAAAATGTCCTTATTTTTTTATCTGAGTATGCTGTTTCAAAAAAATTGTCTTTTTGAGTCTGTATGCATTTACAGATAATTATTATTTCAATTAATCATGGTTGTTCATGATTAATCCAATTAATTGTTCAGCCTTAGTTTAAAGTACACTTCAAAAAGTGATTAAAATATTTAAATGTTTGCAAAGTTCTTTGTATTGTTGAGATTTACTTTCATGTTTTGTTTTTTTTTGTGTTTTTTTTTGGTTACCTTCTTCCAATCCAACATCCTGACCCATTTCTGTATTAATTTCATAAAGTAATATTGGACTCAATCTTTGCTTTTTCTAGAAAAGCATTGCAATTTTAATCTGATTTACATCGTTAGAATCTCGTTAATTTTTTTCAAACTAGATTAGCAATATTCTCACAGTCAAAAGTTAATACATTTGTTTTCTACATGAAGTGACAAAGCCATGAATATGTGTGTTTAGTCGAGTCATTTTTTTCACCATGCATGTTTTTCGAGGCATGCTTTTTGACCAGCTGTGGGGGAACTAACTTAAAAACTGTCGTTTTGGTCAATCCATGGCATCAACAAAAAGTTCTTAAGTCTGTAGCTCAAGTCAAAACCCAGCAGGACTCATTACTTTCCGAGGAGAGGATGAAAGGTTTGCGTCCGCTGAGGATCGCATTATGGCAGCCAATGACACTAAAACGCAGTGCTCTCTCTTTCTCCAGACATCCATGTTTTCTCACTCTGTATTTCTTATTCTATAACACTTTTCAGCCTCACAGAGGTAAACAAGACTGGAAAGAGGGTTTTTATCCTTCACAGGTTCTGTGCAATTCCTGTTTGAATCAAGGTTTAATGTGTTGGCTCTGAAGTAGCACCAAGTTTAATTCATTATGTCATTAAAGTTAATAATCGGATGTGCGGCCACAGAACTGGCGTTCGCAAACGTTCTCTACATCAGTGACACAGAGTTGATTTCAACATGACAGCATGCAAGTCATTTTCGGTGTCTGGTGTTAAGATTCTCAGCAGGCGAGGCTTTCGGTGTCTAACATTCCCGTCTCTTTTCGTGCTTCTGCATCTTTTGAGGCTATTAGAGGTCATTCAGCAGGCTGTGAAAATAATGTCGCCCACCACTCAAGAGGTCTCAGAGCTTACCTTTGTTTAGTGCATGTAAACTTGTTTGTGTCTCATATGTATGTCGACTTCCTCTCCTGGCTGGTAAAAGCAATCGAACAAAGAAGCCACCAGAAAGCTCTTAAAGTTGAAGCACTTTGGACTTGCCTCTTGGGCATAATCCGCAATATCCTGAAAGTGTTTGGTTTGATTTACTATAATTTATGTTGTATTCTAGAAGAAAACAAGCCCAATGCTTTAGTATGTTTTAATTTTCTTCTGTGCCTTCAACTATGTTTGTCAGAAAATCCTGGTTTCTGTTTTTTGTTTTATTTTACCTCAACTTTTCAGGGGCTTTTATATTTGGAGATCCATTGTTGTTTTTTTTGTGCAATTGAAATTTGTGCTCTTTCTGCATAGAAATCAGGCAATTAACGGTATAGTACCTTATAACATGCATATCTTATTTCCTATGTCAGAAAATACTTTCAAGTAATAAAATCAAAAAAATGTTTTGTGAGTGACCAGATCTGGAGATATATGTATATGGATAAAAAAAAATGCAATTTACGTCTCCAGACATTCTTTTTTCAAATTTGTTTATCTAGAAGATAAAAAAATATAAACATGTCTAAAATGTGTTTGACATTTTATAGTTGAACTGAACTGAGCTGGTCTACATGATCACTAAATAAATAATTTTTCATTATTCAGATGAGTCATTTTGTTTTCTGCTGTGTCATGTTGTGTCATGACTGCAAACAGGAGGCTTTAAAAAAATCTTTTGCTTCCACCATTTAGCATTCTGAGTCTGTATCATTGGAAGAGGTGAGCTGCTTATCACCGAGCAGGTCAACGTGAGTCTGGTCTGCCATAATTCTAATACTTGCATTCACATAAAGTGAATAGCATGTGAGAGATATCTTTCTCAGTTATTTATACTTATCTTAGCAGAGGGGTTGTCAATTATAATATGCTGACAGGACCCACCTATCGGGCTTTGCAAACATATTATATCTCTCAAACACAATTTCTACGTATTTTTTGTGACCAACATCACTGACACATCTGGAGGACACTTATTTTTGGAAGAATATCATTCCTACATTGTCACAGAAGAAGAAAAGATGTTACAGTATGCATCATGGGTGTCCCTCTTTCGACAGGTCATGTTGTTGAGCAGTTTATTGACACCTGTTTTCTGTTCTTTTCATTTCAAGAGGAGTGATGTGTTTGGTGGGTCATGTAACCTTGAGCCTCATTCAGTCATAACTGGCAATTTTTAAAGAACCAACTTTTAAATTCTTCAGTGACTCTACCCTGACTCATCAAACTGACTTTATCAAAGTTTGATAAACATGAAAAAAATTTTAAACCACCCACAAGGTCATTCCTAAAGATCTGTTGGCTAAAAGATGTAACAAAGTGGATTGATTTGTTTCTTCGTCTTTATGTTCTCTCAGATGGAGAAATTTAACCCCAACAGTCGTTCTGTCTAAGCAGACATCTCTCTAAAACTGGAAATCATGTTGTTCTCGTGGCACAAATCTGTGGTCCCTAATCCCCAAGATACATTCATGGAATTAAGATTTATTTGTAAATGGAAGCACAAAAATAAATAAACAGCAAGTGAGAGACATGTTTCCATAAACTCCACAAACATGTAGCTTCCAGACTCCATTGGTAAACAAATGGTAAAGTATCTTAGGTTTGATTTAATATGGAGGATGTGAAGATTACAACACATTTACCTTCTTTCAGATTGTATATTATCAGTTGTTGTTTCCTATTTCATTTTGTGGCCCAATTTCCTTATGTTGCACAATAGTTTCTCAAGCCCCAAAAAATCCCAAAAAAATCTTAAAACTGTTGTTCAAGACAAATTTAATAAATTATAGAAAAATAATCAGTGTGCAAGACAGATTATTATTCAGAAATTGGTGGTTTAATATATATTTATAGTTGTTTGTTTATAGTCCTGGATAATATGTGAAACACAAACAGAAATCTCTACAATACACATACAATCTATTCCCTGCCAAGGTTATAATTTTAACTTACAATGTGACACTTTTTACTCTGGTAGAAGTAAATCTATCTTTAACATATAAATAACTTTATATGTTTGTAACTCATTATTAATTGTAATGAATGGATATGCAGTGTCATCTGATGTTAAATTTACACTTCAGGAATATTTTCCCAACAACACCAAGCCAAACTTGGTTGTTATTTTTTTGTGTCGTGAAACCAAAATTAAATTGGCTTCCTTCCATCTGCGGCTGATCCACAGTGAGGTTTGGGGCCATCAGCTGTTTACTTCAAACAGCCAACTCATTTACTGCCAGTGAAAGATTCCCCAGCTGCTCTACCCTCAATTACTACTAGAACAGCTGTAATCTCTTATCTGGTTAGTGTGAATGGACCTCCAGCCATAATTGCTTACACTTATTGCGGTCAGGCCAGTGGCTGTTTGGACAGTGATAAAAATTATTGCATTTCTTTTCGCACAGTGAAGATTGGACTGACTAAGATAAAACATGTTGAGAAGAATCTTTTTAGCCATATATAGAAAAGTCTGTATGACTGTGTGCTACCAGAGCAACTTATTTTAGGATCTAATTTTATTGGCATGTTATTGATTTAAAATCTTTCCATTATGAATTTTTAGCTATTTAAAAATT
The DNA here is from genome assembly GCA_903066815.1 of Brachyrhaphis roseni. Classification (NCBI taxonomy): domain Eukaryota; kingdom Metazoa; phylum Chordata; class Actinopteri; order Cyprinodontiformes; family Poeciliidae; genus Brachyrhaphis; species Brachyrhaphis roseni. The sequence continues at coordinate 69,175 of CAEFZY010066900.1, forward strand.
ATGAAGCTTAATCTCTATTGTGGTAGGCCATATACTGTGTTTGTGCTGCTCCACCATTTTAACACCAGTAGCTTTGGTTCAGTTTGGTAAAACATCCCAGACCTTGATCCTGTTCACTTCACACATTTAATGAATATAAATGCAGTTATTTAACATTCCTTCACTAGGAATCAAGAGCATCTCTTCTTATCGAGAATGCTAATCATGCTGGTTTGAGATGACTCCACAGCTTCCTTTTTTTTTAAGTCGGAAAATAAAACTTTGAATCATTTCAAAACTTTTCACATGTAATGTTACATTCATGTTTATTTAGATTAAATTAGCTGAAAAACAAACAAACTTCCAATAACTTGATTATCCTGAATCTTGAGGCAATTATTTGTTTAAACACCTGACAAACACATTAGTCTTCAAAACAAAATGGTTTAATTTTCATACCTACTCTAAGAAATTTGTTTTGATATTTGGATTAGAGAACATTTTTATTTTATCTTTCTATATAAAATATCTTCATATAAAAAGTTACATAACTTTTTTATGTTTTTTCATGACTTAGATAAAAAGCTACATACTTTTCTGTGTCGTTTCATATAAGAAGTTACGTAATTACGTAACCTTTTATATGAAACTGCAAACAGAAAAGTATGTAGTTTTTAGAATAAAGAGTGAGCAATAGAAACAGACATCATGAAGGAATGTATTAAACATATATGGATTTAGATTTTAGAAATGCATCTACATCCTGTTTTACTTAATGTTTCTTTATTTTGAGTCTTTTTGTATTTTTAGCAGTCTTTGCTTTGACTGACTTTTTCTTTCTTTTTTTTTTGCTCTGGCTTGGGTTAAGGGTTGTTTCCTTGAAAATGTGAAGCTTAAAGGAGATTTTGGCTGTCTCTACCTCTACACTTTGTTTCATAAAACCATAATCTGAGCATATTTTAAGCATATAAGAAGCTTGTTTCTGCATTACCTTTAACAGATTTGGCCCTTAAAAAGGCATGTTGTGTAATCAGAGCATTGTGAAAACGGTCACAATAATTTAGGTATTCATGTTGGGGATTTCTGCAGTGTTTTTCTCAAAGCTCAAAATAAAAATATCCATACATGAAATTAAGGCTATGGACCTCGACTGAGGTTCTTTTTGTTTTATTTTGTTTGTTCATTCAATTTTTGTTTCCATTTTGGAGCTTTTCATTTGCAGCTGTTTGTTTTTTTGCCCAAATTTTACCTCAGACTCTTCAAAACTTTCATGCTGGATGCATCAGACATATGGAGCTGAAATTGATGTTTTTTATTCAGAGCACATTTGCAACACAAACAATTTAAACCAAATGGATTTGTCTAAATTTGTAATCAACATGTTGATTTGGCTCACATTCCCTTATCTATCTGCTTTAACTCACATTTGAGAATCAATAAAACAGATATGCTCAGGACCCACATTAATCTATTCATCAATGCAAAATTGCATACAAATTTTAACCTATTGCCTTTCAGCAACAACATATTGCATAAGCAGTTGCATACATTTTGCAACATTTTTCCATCTTGCACCTGAAATGGTTGTTGCTATTTTCATACCAAGCAGTCAAGTGTTAAACTGAACTATATTTGTAGCTAACTGGCGCACAGTATAGCTATTTAAAAATTATGAAATGGAGCCAATTATAATAAAAGTTGGAACATTTCCTTCCTAGCACTGTGTCTCATTTTGATGACATTACTTGTTTATTGGAAGTTTTTTTTCATGCTCTAAGAATTATTAGGAAACCTCACCAGAAATTAGATATACGGTAATATTAAATATAATTTATTGACTGAAGTCAGTTGAGGTTTCATAAAGTAACCAAGCCACAAAAACTCATCACTAAGAAAGTTTGCTGTTTAGAATTATTTGTCCAAGATCACATAATTCCTAAACAATAAATTAGAATACTATTGTTATTATTGAAAAGTCCTTTTATTTTAGAAACTTTACCTCAAACTTGAAACATATGAAATGTGCTATACAAATAAAGTTGATTGATTGAAAATGTGTAATTATGTATGATAAAATATGCTGTTCAAATTAAACCTTTCATCAACTTTTTGTGGCTCATTTTGCCCTCAAATACTTCCAGGTGTGATAGATTTTAACCCACTGAGATAAATAAATATCCTGTTTTAGTAAATTACATCCTCCATATTTAAAAGGTCAGATCCAAATTGTAATTGTTTATAAAAGCTGGGTTAACCTTATAATTAAGTCATTTTTTTTGTAAAAAAATCTGCTTTACTTTTTTTTTCTTGCCTGGTGGTTTAATCTGTAACCTTTCGTTCTTCAGCAGGTTGTCATTCCTGCAAGCAGCTCCACTCATAGCTCGGCAGGATGACCATTTGATTGACATGTCCTCTGATGTTCTGTTCCCATCTCGCAGTGCTGGGCGTCGTTCCTGAGCTCTGCCAGTGCCGAGACCTGGAGCTGGACTGTGACAGCGCTCAGCTCCGAGAGATCCCCGTAGTGGCGATAAATGTCACCGTTATGTGAGTAGAAAATAACCCCTTCTGTTTTAGGGATGGCCTTTTTTCAGCTTCATAAAGCTCAACAAGTCATTCATCAAAAGCTTTCACTGTCATTTCATATTGGAAGTGTCATGGATGTCTGCTCTCAAGGACGCCATGTTGGGGAAAAGGGAGGGCCTGTCGTTGCTGAAAAACTTATTCAAGAACAAAGAAGTAAAGTCTTACCTTGACGAGTGTTTTCACTTTTTCTACCCAGTCGACTAAATTAACCACGATTCTATGTACTTTCTTAGTTGATATTCATATCATATAAAAAAACAAATCTTGAGGATTTAACAGTTTCAGTGGAGAGGAACATTTAGGGTTTTACTAATGAAACTAAAGTTTGGCCTGCTAAAAATCAGCCCCTTATTGAGAAATGATTGCTTGTTGGAGGTGTGGACTCTGTTGAAGTTTTAAACAATTGGACCTGATTTTACCTGACTGCGTTTGGCCATGAGGTATGTAATGCACTATAGCTCAATGAAGCTTTGCAGTAAAATGTTTTAAACGTTTCTCGTCCTCCAATTTTAATTGCTCAATATTTGGAAGTGCGAACAACACGGACTGAATGGCTTCATTTAATTCTTCTGCTGCCATTTCCAAACTACAGCCGTATAGACAGATTGCAGTTTGAAAACAGTGCAAGAAATCAACATCAATTGTTCACAGCAAATCCTTTTGTTCATAGATTTGCCTAAAGAAATCAACCTCAATGGGAGAAATCCAAGATGGAGCATTGAAGGGAAATAAAAATCAAGCGGAACGAGGAGGTGATGAGCAGACTGACTAAAAATGATTTATAAATCTAGTCTGAAGTGCACAAAACACAACAGATTCCACACTGCAGTTAAACAACAAGAAACAAAAAGTGTAAAATAATTATCCAGTCACTTAAATAATCACATTGGCAACAATATCAAAGTATCTGTATAACTTTATCTTTCTGTTATGACTGTGTGGAGACTGAAAAGTTGAAGTTGAGGTGTTTGTTGCACGGCTCATTTACGGTTCCTCTCCAGGATTTCAAGGTTAGGCTAGAAACTTGACTGGATCACTTTTTCAGCCATGCTGCTGTGTTTAAGATCATTGTTCTGTTGGTAAAGCAGTTTGAGCCTGAGCTCAAGCTGGCAGGCAGGTGACCTCTGAGTTGACCCCAGAATATTTTAGTATACAGAGGAGTCCATGATGACTGCAAAGTACTCTGATAGTGTGGCGGCACGTCATCAGCGCTCCTTCACCACGACTGACGGTTGGTGTCAGGTGTTTACTGTGTTTAGATTGGAGTTTTGGAGTTCTCCACTTTGATTGCGTCTGTCCTTTGGACTTATTCACTTTGTTACATTATAACTGCAAATCTTTAAAAACTTTTATTGACCTTTTTGTAGTAAAAACACATAAAGTAGCATGTAATTGTGACATGAAAGGCAAAACATGCACATTTTCAACACTTTATTTTACGATTAAAAGTTTAAAAAGTGTGGTGTGTTTATTTAGTCTATGAAAAATCCAGCTAAACCTCTTACCTTCAGAAGTCGCCTAAATAAAGCGGCGTAATTTAATCTCAGTAAATCTAACGTTATAATTTTGGGCTACTTTATGTAAATCTGTCATAAAATTCAAATGAAATATACTTTGTTACAAAATGTGAAAAAGAATAAAAGAGCAAGAGGAGTTTTGGAAAGAACTACAGCTGCTGAGTTTTTGTCATTTTCTGAACATTGCTTGCCTGACCTTGGGGTGAATTTCCTGGCATGTCCACTTTGGAGAAGATTGACGGCTGTCTCTAATGGCTTCCACTCAGAAATAATCTATGTCACTGTAGAATGATGGACTTCAGATTATTTGGAAATTACTTCATAATTCTCCCAGCAACAATTGCTTCCTAAATGTCACTGCTGACGTCTTCCTGTTGGCAGTGTTTTAAGACAGCGGCAGACCAGCTACTGCTTATACAAAGGTTGTCACGGTGATCAGGATAAGATACTCAAATGAATTTGATCAGCAGCTAAATCTTTTCCATGTTGGCTTTTGTTTATATTTTTGTGTGTTTTTGTACCCTTCTTGTTAGGTTTAAATAATGTTACCACCTAGTAAAAGAAAAGACTGTTTTCCTGATATGTCAGATCAGGAGGTTGTACATCGTTTCTCTGTAACTACCTCCATGTCTCGCTTGCCCTGAACTCTATTCCTTTCCACAGTTAGACTGTAAAGGCTGAGAGGAGAGTAATTTAACTCCAGATTGTGCCTCTGCTTCCATATCTTTATAATGACACAATATTGCTCTGTTGATTCTTTCAGCTGTATACTTTTCAAATCTCACTGATTTCATTCATCAAGACTCTCACAGTGCATGAGGATCTAAACTCTGAGTGCCCTCTTTTCTGTAGTTCACCAGATCTGCATTTACGTTCAAAATAATAGCAATCTATTTATTTTTTAAATTGAGTAATGTTAAGGCTGATTTTCATACAACTGGGTTGGAAACTGTAAACATGAATAAAAACCTACCAATACATAAAACCTGAGGAAATTAAACTGTTATCAGCATCTGTTTTTCCATCTCTAACATCTACTGTATAAACATTAAAATGCTCAAAGATTTTGCTTTCATCAACTCATGAAATGTTGGGCCATTTTTGTTAAAGTTGGTCAGTGTGTTCTTGAATAAATACTAACATCTTTGGGTTGTTCTTTCAACAATAATGGTGCATTAAGGGGGTTCTGGCAGACAACTTGACTTTACATTTTCCTCTCCTAATTGTTGCAGTCCTTCACATATAACTAGATATTTTACCACTCTGTAGCTCATCATTGGTTAAGCGTTTATACAAATGCTGGTTTCCCATTTTCTTTTTAGCTTTTGTAGTTTAGTTTTAGCAGTGTGCCAAAAAATTGATTCACACAAGAATCCCGATTCTCATGTGAATTGATTTTGCTACAGCAAAACAGAGGCTGCAGGGAGGGAATAATTCCATATAAGCTCTGAATATTATTCAGAACTAGCAAATGCAAATAAGACACTTTAATGTCTCCATTGGGCATTATGCTTTGCAGAGCAGAATGACCATGAGGATCCTTTATGTGCTTATAGATTGAAGCAGAAATCATTATGGTTGATTGAATATTGATTTGATCAAATTGTGGCTCCAAAAATTGCAATCAAATCTAATCATGACACAGTAAAAGACTCCCAGCCCTGCTTAGTTTCTGTATTTTAGATAATTTTATCTGGGAATGCTATCATGTTCTACACTTTTTTTAGTGTTTTCCCTTCATCAAATCCTCTTTTTAATTAAGGCCTTCTTTAGTTCTGAATTATATATGGAGGAACCAATTTTACTCGAGTGTTCAGAGAGGAATGTGCAAGACCCTGAAATGAGAGGCACTTGTTTGACCCCTGCTGATTCACAGAATGAATGACTTCACTGATTGAGCTCTGTAGTCCTGCTATTTTAAACACACCCCTTTTTAATAAATGATTTTATTATACAGAATCAGCACCATGCACGTCTGGTCCGTTGATTTTCAATTGCTCTGCACCTAGTGGTACTAAAATATGTGCTTCTGCCATAAACAGCAGTCGATCTGGCTGTGCTGTTGCACTCTGAATGTTTTCAACAAAACTGTGAATCTGTGAAATTTCTCATCAGCTCAAGTGTGTAAACTCCTCTTTCACCATTTGTTGGGTTTCTGAAAAGCTGAGTGTGTAACTCCAGGATGTAAGCAGCTCTCCAGCTGGCCTTGTCTCACATCATAGCAGATGTTGAACGCAGCAAAAAGCAATGGAGCATGTGTTCATGGAAAAACCTAAGCAGAAACAAATAATAACTCATTTGGAGTGAAGCTAAAAATTGTTCTTTAAAATGGTGGAGAAATATTGCATTGCTTTGGGAAATTGAAAAGATAAATGTCTAAAGTGGAGTCCTAGTCACGTTTGATAAATTACTTCCCTTTCTGTCCTTTACAAAAGCATGGCTGTTGGTGGTCTTTGTGTGAAAAAGTCAAGATGCTGTGTTTGACTGTCAGCTTAAATTTTGCAGCTTACCAGAACAGAAGAGCAAAGAAGATTGTGTTATAATTTCCCCAGAGTCCACAAGTGAACACATCCAAAACTCTGGTACAACTACAAGTGATGAAATTACACTTTAGTAACATTCTAATCCATTCAACGGTTTGGAAGCAAAAACTGAATCAACTGGGAGATTAGGAGTCTTTTGATAAAATTGAGTTTGTAAGATAGATCAGCAGCTGGACCAGTTGTAGCATGTTTATGGTTTCAATTTTCTAACTGATGACCAAGTGTAAAAAGATGTAAAAAAAATATTATTATTCATCAGGCTTGCTTTGATGTATGTGTGATAAATAATTTGAAATTTTCTGTCTGACGTTATTTGTCTTGCCTTATATTCAATAAACATAAGTATATTCTAAAAGAACTAAGATAACATTAGAAAAAGACGACATTATGTTAAGAATGTGGAATGAAAATCCCATCTTTTGCAAATGGAGATGGAAAAAGATCATTTGTGTGTGGTATTTTTAATGGTTTTGATAATGCAACAGCTATTTTAATTTTATTTAATGTTTTATTTTAGTTTTATGTGAAAGACCAACTCGAAACAGTGTATAATTGTGGAAGGAAAATGAAAAATGGTTTTTAAACTTTTTACAAAGCAAGCATTTGTATTCAGACCGTTTGAGAGGAAGTCCATCTTTCCACAGAAACATTACCTTACATGTACAACCACAGCTACAATGGGATGGCTTATATCACAGATTATTCATGCATTACAGGGGCTTAGTCAAAGTCTAGAGCTAAATCCAATCTGACTGGAACTGAGCTATTTCACAAAGATGGGCAAAAATGTTGTCTAGCTGGCAAAGCTGGTAGAGAAATACTATAAAAGACATGGAAATTGTGCTTCTACAATACATTTACTCAGAGAGGCTGGATGCATTTGTCAAATGATTCACCTTTTTACTGTAAAAGATTTTCTAAATAATGTATAATTTCCTTCCACTTTGCTGGAAGGAAATGCCACTTAAAATCCCATTAAAATATGTTGAAGTTTGCAGCTGCTACATAACACAATGTAGAAAAAATCCCTGCTGATTAATAGTTTGGCAAAGCTTTAATTAATTTAATAATTGTTAATGATAACTGTTAATTGGTCTGCACACTAACATGATCATAATTCCTTCCTATTTCTCAGGTCCTTACAAAGAAACAGACTTCACAGACTGAAAGCAAAAGGATTCTTTAACTACCAAAACCTACAGAAACTGTGAGTTTCCATCATCCTCTCTCCATATACACATAAACTAAAGTTACTTAAACCATGCGCAGGAGACAGAGCAGGAGACGTTGTGAGCCTTGGAAGGCTGTTGGGCATGCTGGCAGTGTTGATTGTTCTGCTGTGCGTATAGATGCATTTGCCACTGTCTTGTGCTCTTTATCAAGCTTGCACAGTGTCATTGTGAGGACAGGTCTAATCCTTTGCCAGAACCTGTTTGGCATTGTTGGGATTGTGGGTTTAAATAGATTTAAAATGTCTATTGTGTTTACATAAACAAGATGATTGAACAGCTGTTAGACAGTAAAATATAATACCAATATACAACAACACTAGGATGTTAGCCCTAAATTTAGGCCTTCCTGCAGAGTTCTTTGTCAGTCAGCCCAACCATACTTTGGCAATGTGCCTGATTTTGTTTGCTCATTAATTCATCAGCCTCAAGATGTTTCTGTGCTTCTTTTGTAGATATCTACAGCACAACAATATTCAAGACGTGAATCCTGATGCATTCAGAGGGCTTCATAATCTAACAAGACTGTGAGTAAAGTAATAGTTTTTCTGATTACTAGATGTTTATTGTAATTAGATTATTGTAACTTTTAACAGCTCTGTCTCTATTCTGATTCTAACCTCAGATCATAAATGTTTTTGCAAGAATAAGTTCCTTTTGGATTAAAATCCAGCTCTTATTTCATAAAACATGACCACAGTAGCTTGTCAGCTCTGATTCCTGGGAGGTAGAAGTATTAAATATCACAAGTAAGAGACATGAACTCCTTTTTATTGTAGTTCTAATTGTTTATTGATATTCCTAACTTTTCTTTAGCAGTTTTGATATCAACAGCTAAATAAAAACAGCTACGGTATATAGGCTACAGCTGAAGCGCTTCTTTGACCAAATAGGTTCTGTGCTATGGCTATTAATAGATAAATTACATCACCTTGGCAACCACCGGTGCTCACAGCCACATTTTCTTGACAAAAAAGATATTTCTAACCGCGGGTTCAGGATTAATGTTTACCACTAAATTATAACATAGTTAAGTGTGGAGTGAGCGCCACTACTTACCCCACAGATTCAGCTACGGGGAAAAAGCTGAAGAGGTTTAATGCAGTAAGGAGAGAAGACAATGGTACAACCACCAAAACAGGGTATTCTATTCAAAACACTTCTTCACAGTCACGGATTACGAAACAAACTGCTGATGTCAGCAGGATGACGGTGGAAAGTTTGTCTGAAAGGAAATATGTTGTTTTTACTTTTATATACTCTGTGGCTGTACATCTGAAGATGTACGTCTTTTTTCCTGTCAGTGTCTGTGTGAAATAAACAAAACTGAATGTTCAGAGATGTTGACTGTATATCAAAATTAATTTTTTTATTTATTCAGTAAAAACAATAAATAAAAAGTTAAACTGAAGCATATTTTAGTTGTGACTTGCATAAGAGCAGAGGGCAGATGTTCCCAATAAAGCAGGTGTGAGTATGGAGGTAACTTGAATGGCTTTGTAAGTAAATAAATAAAAGTTGATAAAACTAAGTGACTTCAGTGAGAGACAGTGTCCAGTAAATAATGACTTATGAAACACTGTTGCACAAATAAACCCTCACAATTAAAGCATATGCTACATTTACAGCAGGTTTTAATGAAAAACAATAAAAAAAAACGTAAACAAAATCCACTAAAAATGGAACAACAAATAAAATAAACAAAACTTCCATTCAAAAATATTAATCATAAGAATGGACATTATTGACCTCATTTTAATGTATCATGTGATTGATTAGTTGCTTATTGCAACAGGTATACTAGTCGTTGATGTACGTCTGTGTCAGAGTAAAAATACTGGTTAGAACTGGAGCATGAAATGATTTTATAACTTAGAAAACTGGATTTTGTTTTTTAAAAAGATTTTTGTGTTTGAAATGGAAATAAATATTATTTTGATCTATGACACTGTAACCCATGTGCTCCAACTATGAGGAATGCACAGAGTCATCGTCTTGACAAACTAGTCTAACAAATACGAACCTTTCAGGACGACTTTAAGTTTTAGCTGTCTGTAAATTTAACTAAGCACCTCCAAAAAGGTTTGATTGTTTGAAAAATACCATCACAAAGAGCTGAAGGTGCAGTCCAGGTTGAGCTGGAGAGATTTTCTGTGAGTCAAAGTGTCAGAGCAGGATGCCAAAATCTGAACTGGTACAGAGCTTACTTTTCTGGTGGCAGTAGATGAATGAGCAGAGCCGACAGGCGACACAGGCTGGTTTTCACAGAGATAGGGAGGCGAGTAAGGGAGGAGCAAAGCTGGCTGGTGTTCAAAGAGGAAAAAACTGAGAGGCTGGAGCAAAGCAAGGAATTTACTGAAAACTCTTCTAGACAACAAAGAGTAGCCAGCTGTAGCGTAATTCCTCAAGAAATAACAGTTGAAGAGTTTCGGAGCTCAGTGGATACATTTACTGCAGGGCTTGATTAGTTATTTAATGTGTAAAGGCTGTGAAGAAAAAATTAGTGTTTTACCAAGACAGAAAGAACACAAATTGAAACAAATCTATAACTATATCCAAAGGGATTTGAAGATAACCTGGACAACTTTATAGAAATCTGAGTTAACAAGAATATGCTGTAAACCTGCAATGACCTATCTATATGAAAGTGTCTTTTCCCCACCTTTCATTAAAAAATTTTTGTATCTCACTTTGACATGTCCTTGAATCGGCCACAGAGGCCAGAAATTCTTGCTTTATTAAATGTGCCTTTCTCTCTCAAAGAAAATGACATCCTCTCTTTTTATTACCCATTGATCTGCTGCTCTCTGCTCTTTAGTGATGCAAAACCTTATTCCTGTAATATAGAGATGAAGACTAAAATACATCTTAGATGACTGGGACGTAATCAATATTGTCAATGTACAATATGCAGGATGTGAATGATAAAAATAATTTGAAGGTTTGGGTACAACTCTGGTTAGACCTTAACGTACATTCATCATATTCATGCATGCCATGCACATTTAGACTTTTATGGCTGCATCTGAGCAGTTCTTTTTCATACATAATGTGTAAAAAAAATAAATTTGAATGATTTTTAAACAGAGGAAGTGGCTGCAAGATTCCTTCCAAATTCCTGCCTGCAGACAGACTGAAGTGTATACATTCAGCTTCAGTAGTATTTAAATAAATGTCTATTAGGAAGCTTCACCTTGGCAACACGCTCCAGACGAGTTGGAAGAACTTTGTTAAATGATAGCTTTTGTCTGGCACAGACCTGACTTTAATTATAGTCCATATTTTTCTATAAGGTTCTTTAAGGCTTCAAAGTCATTTTGAAACCTTAAATGAAACATAATTTGTCCTTCATTATTCCTTTGAAACAGCAGATTTTATTGAATTTTTACCCATATGACCCAAAATGTCAGCCTAATCTGGAAGAAAACTGGTTCAAATGATCAAAACAATCCAGGATTCACCAAGTCTCTCATAAACTAGGCAGTAGTATATCTGTCTACAGAGAGTTATTATTCATCAGCATGGACTGAGAGGGTGCAAAAAACAAGAAAGAAACTTTTCTTCCAAAACTGACACCTTTCAGACTGACTGATATTTGTAGCTTTCTAGACAAGGCAAGCTGAATGTCAGGTGAGATAAAGCTGGAGCTGTTTCACTGTTGAGTTTTTCTAACCCTGTTGTTGATTTTGCCTAATTGACCAGCCCTGGTTGTTTGGACGAGCTGTATTCTTCTGTGTCACATTTGTTTGTTTGATATGTACTTGCCATTTGCTCAATATTGTTTTTTTAAGAGAGAACATGACAAGAGGAAAGATAACTGCAGTAAACAATCTTCACATATATTCACCCATGTCAAACTTCTTGAATAATTCTTAACAGAACCTTCAATATAGATGTTGAACTTTATTCAACTCAAGGTTTAGAAAACAACCAAGTAAATTAGCGTTTATAAATTAACTTAATAAAATATTAATTTATTGGAAGCTAAGTGTTTTTAAAGTTAACAAAATGCTAATGACTGAGTATAAGCTTCTGACTGACGCTAAATACGGGCTTAGCTTTGCTTGTTAGTTTCATGTGTCATAGACAGAGTAAGGTAACGTTTTATTTATTTTTTTTCAGGTACCTGAGTTACAACAAGATAATAGTATTGATGCCAGGAGTGTTCAAGGACCTGCACAAGCTGGAGTGGCTGTGAGTCAGCAGCTTTTATGTTCTATTGTTTCCTTTTTCCTCTCTTCCTCCTTTCCGTGTTATATTATAACACCACACGTATCTCTACTGAGGCGGTTTTATCTGAATCAATGATCCGAAAATAAGGCGGAAACAACATCCTGTTTGTCTTTTCAGGATCCTGGAAAACAATAATATCCATCAAATATCTGCCATGACATTTTCAGGACTGAACTCTCTTGTTTTACTGTGAGTTTCTGCCCTTACATTATATATTTGATCTTTTACTTTCATCTCATGTTTTTTTGGACTATTTGAAGTGGTTGTTGTTTCGAGTTGTTTTTCCCCTGTTAAGAATAAAAGTGTCTGAACATGAAGAAGAAATGTGCAACACTGTGTTTCTTTTTGTCTCTGATTGACAGGGTTTTGTTGAACAACTCCCTGGCAAAGTTGGATGACATCTGTCGGGAAATGCCCAGACTGAACTGGCTGTAAGTGGGATGTCAGAAAATATCACAAACTGTCCTCTCATGAAAGTGACAAGACCTTTGATTGGTTTACTCTCTCTGTGTCTGTATCTATCCCCACATACTCTCTGTATGTGTGTGTTTTCCAAAACATGTCCTTGCAGGGACTTGGAGGGAAATCTAATTGAAAAAATTGGAAATGCTTCTCTCCATTCATGCACCATGTTGACAGTTCTGTAAGTGTAATTTGCATAATTTAATTCATAGCTAAGGCAAAGGTTTGCTCTCAAAATATTTACTTCTGACTTAAGCTTGCAAATTCTACCTGGATTCACTTAAAACTAAAGCCACCTTGTAGCCAGAGCATGAAGTCAATACGGCGATTCATTAAACGGAAGGAAGAGGGTCGAGGAACAGTGGAGTAATTCAGTGTTTATTGACTTTTTCCAGGGTGTTGCAGCGAAACAGGATCAGCTACATACACGAACAAGCATTCTCAGTCCTCCAAAAGCTCGGAGAATTGTAAGTCAAGTCCCTTCCTCGTTTATTTTATTTTCAAATTGCACAGAGAAACTATCCTCAAAATAAAAAGAGACAAAGTTTGAGATGCTTTTGAGAAAAAGGCTGAATTAAACATTTTAACATGCAGATCATTTTGAAAAAGCATCACATATTGTGTCTTCCAGTTCCAAGGACATTATCAAAACATTGATGGTGTGTTTGAAGGAGTGTGTGAGCATCAAGGGAACAGTACATTCTGAAGTAGAGCAAATGTTAAGGACTGTGAAAAGGAACAACAGACTTCATAATGTCTAATGAGCTCACATGTTATGATGGAGGCTTCATTGAACAAACTCATGACTGCTTCTTACTACTTGCAGTTAAATTGAGGCTGAATATGATCGTTTAGATTAGCTACTTTGTTGGGGTGCATCAGTTTGCTCCTTTGAAATGTTTTTGCCATTGCGATATATATTTCAGCTAATGTTCCCATTTTAAGAGCATTTATTTTCTCTACAGGAGGATTAGTTTGATTATTATAAACTCTTGACCCTTCTGTTTCTAGAACTACAGATTTGTTCTCCTTCACTAACTTTCTTAACTTTCACAAAGTTTCACACAAACATTCAAATTCAATAAAAACATACAATGTTTTTATTAAATTTTCTCCAAATGCCTGATCACCAGAGGATATTTTTTCCTCTGGTCATTGAGCTCATGACTTTTCCTCTAATGTAGTTGTGATGATGGAATTTCCAATTAAAAAAACAAAGTAAAATAATAAACAATAATTCATCAGAAGCCATTTTCATTCCAGTGCTATGCTGCATACCTCCCCAAAAATAATCCACAAACTATGTCACAAAAAAAGTTTCTTCTTACATACAGGTTAATTTGAACACATTAATATTTAATTAAAAAGTTTATTTTATTTAATTAGTTAGATTGAAAACACATTTATATAGGGATCAATCACACTCACAGTGATATATGAAGTTTTTATTTATCTTAATTTTGATCAGTATGGCTTGCATGCAGCTTCTGACATTAGGAATATTACATATGAAAAAACATTTTTGTTCTGAAATGGGATTCTACTGAGACATTTTACCCTGAACTACAGAGTGTTTACACTCTCTACTTGGTCAAAACTTATTCTGCATAAGTTACTGTAATTAATGCAGCATAAAATGAAGGCAATCAATTCATAGCTCAAGGAAGTTTAAGGTTTTATTTAATATTTATTTAGCCTTTAGTTTACCAGAAGTAAACTAGTTCTCATTTACAAACCTGACATGATAGAAAAGGTTCAAAAATACATAGAAACGCATAGAAAACATTTGACCAGGAAAACCTCAGCAATGTTTCTTTTCTTTGTAACAGTGAAGTAGTAAACATCCTGGATGCCATCTTGAAACAATATTACTTTATTAGTGTAACATTTTTTGGCATGTGATTGTGTGTTTTTGTTAGCTGTAAAAGTACTTAACTCTGCTTTTTGGTGTGTAAAAGAAATGATTTTCACTTTCTGAATTACATAATGAAGGAAATTAAATGAATTGTCTTTCTAAACTATTGTGATTTATTGAGATGCTCCTATAAATTGAACATATTTAACCTTTACAGACACAGCATTATACCAAGTGTCTACATTAAGCTTGTTTTACTTTTCAGACAGGTTATTATTTGACCTGCTTCTGTACAGAGGACACCATTCATTTTCTGTTGTTTGTATATTTCTAGCTTATAACCACAGAAGTGCTGCGTGTGCCTGCAGATGTGAACCTTTTATTTCAGATCCTGTCTCCCTCTTGAGTTTTGAATAGTGCCCTCTTGCATTTATCTTCATAGCATCCCCCCAACTGTATGCTCCTTTCATTTGCTGTGCCTCACTGTTGCCTGTACAAAGCTGATAAACGCCTCATGAGTTTTAGCATCTCCTGTTCCAGGGACCTGTGAATTTTTTATGCTCCTCTAGCAGTAACTCGGATAGCCGAAGGCAACGCATTGTCTGTTCTCATTCTCCAGAACACACTGAGGGAAATATCCTTAAATTTTGCAGTAATGTCGCTTTGGATTAAAGGCTGAACTACTTAAAATTAGTTGGTCATATCTCAAGATTACGGTGACACTTTTTGTCCTGCCTGAAATATAAAACATATACGGCAGACATTTAAGAGCAAAGGAGTAATTGAAGCTTTTATTTTTCCTTGCTGGATATTTGAGGGACAGAAATGTGTTATCTGTAAAATTTAAACGCTAGCGCCCTTATTGTAACATCAGACACACCTTCTTTGTCTAGGCTGTGAAAGCTTCAGGCTAATTCCTTAAGAATCCAGCTGTTTGGGTTTGACTTTGAGACTTTGGAATAAATTAACTTAGCGGGATATATTTCAGATAACGTCAAGCTCTTTACTCTTTTTTTCTCCTTGCAAATACTTTTTTTTGTATCTTTTTGTCCAAGATTAGGCCTTCCATGGCTCTTTAATTATCGTTAAATCCCATCAAAGAAAAGTAACCAATGTTGTTTTGTTTCTTCTTGACTCTGTAGCCTAAAGCCAGTTACATTTCGCATGACTTTATTTATTCTGTTGTATTTACAACATAATTAAATGCTCACCAATAATGCACATTTCTGTAAACTCTAAGAATGTCTTTTGTCAACTTTATTAAACATACAAAGTGTTGATTATGGCTGTCGGTTATTTAATCAGAAGCAAGAAAAACAGAGAGAATGTATCTTGTAGCAGGAACAGCTTTGCTCCTGAGAAAAAGTCAGTTTTAGTATTTTATACATGGTGTTTTTTTAGTTACATGCATTGAACTATAAATTGCTATAACAATAAATCTTCACTACAAAAACTTCAAAGAACGACGATAAATTATGATGTAACATTAAAGCACTGCTTACATTATTGTACCTTAATCAAGTTAAGATATCTCTCCTTGCAAAAAAAGGCTACATTTATCTTTATGTTCCTGCATCTTAATATTCCTTTCTGGTAAGAAGGTTGTGCATTCTCCCCGCTATACTTGTGGTGTTTACCTTTGATTTCAAACAAAGGTAAACATGAAGGCACTATAACATTTCTTTGCCAGTGTACTTGTATACTCATGTTAGTGCTATGGGGAGTATTGAACGACAAAGAAAGGCGAAAGTTTTCCGCTGCTTGTGGTAACAACAGTGACAAAACATTTCTCAAATTTCTTCGATTGTGCTAGCCACATTGAATCCTATGTAGAAGGACAGCAAGCAATTTTCGCCTCATAGCATTTGTTCCATAGGAAATGAATGGAAATGGAGAGATATCACCTCCTGTGCTAAAGATGACCTATCTTGCTTCCTTCAACAGGTTAGGGTAGGTTTTCATGCTATACAAAACATGTTCATTACATTTTTCGCACAAAATCATTCTTAGATAATGAGATATCAGTCTTCTCAGTTCTGCCTCTTTTCAAAATGAGCCATTTTAGGCCTTCTTGTCACTTTAAATCCAAATAAGCTGCTGCTGGTCATGCCCCCAAAATCAATGTTGCACTTGCACATGAAAATGACTGCAAAAAGAGCCACAATTACGCCACCATACATCTTTTGAAACCAATTCTGCAGAGTTAAATCAACACTTGCCGAGTCTATTTGGTCCTTATCTGAATTGGTGTTAATTTAACTCTTTTTTCAGAGTTAGTTCAACAATAGTTTGAGTAAGTATAACTTTTTCAAGTGTTAAAACTACTCAGTTTCTTGTTAAAATAACTCTGAAAAAGAGTTAAATTAACACCAATTCTGATAAGGACCAAATAGACTCGGCAAGTGTTGATTTAACTCTGCAGAATTTACTGTGTGCACAGTCAACAAAAACGCAGAAAGTTTCTGGATGATAAACAATAAATGGCTTTTCTCACAGCCACTGCAGCTCATACAGCTGTGAAGTCAGCTGACCAAACTTTGCTGGAGCTCCACTTGCCTTGCAAGGTAATGGGCTTGGCTAATCTGGGGTTGCTAGGTAACAGGGCAGCGTCCTTCAATTGTGACTTAACAATTGGGAGGTTTCTGAAATGACTTGTTTTCCAAATAAAAACAAAAACAATAATTTATTGCCAAAAACCAACTGTATATGGGTTTTTTAAGCACTTGTGCTGTTTTAGAAGCAAGCAAGGCCCAAATGGAAGTATGAAAACCTGCAGAAAGGGAATTTTGCAGAATAGGTCTGCTTTAAGCCCATTAGTTCAGTGCCCTTTGTGGTTAGCTCAGTTACCTTAGCCTCCTTCCTGCAGTTTCCCTGCCGACTCTTCCACGGATGTGCAACTCATCCACGGATGTGGACCAACACAGAAGAGCCAGTTTATTCTATCTAGTCTTAGGTGTTCATTTGACATCTGAAGGATAAGGGACAGTCGATTGAAGACATTGTTTTAGACAGAGAAGATAACTAGATTGGATTAAAAGAAGCCAACCAGGTCTGAAAACCCAACATTTAACAGAGGAGGTGGCCTCAGATTTTGTCTAACACCGACTCTGTAGACTGCAAAAAGATTCTGCAAGAAATATAAAAGCCAGGAGGATCAACTCCACTCTTCCCTCCTTCACTTACATTTTTGACATCCGCTTTGCCAACATTGCTGGTGACACCTCTCACACCTCACTACCAGTGTTCAGCCTCCTGCCCTCAGGGAGAAGGTACCAGAACACACTCCCCAACGTTTCTGAGCATCTTTAAACACCAGCCTGTCAGGATGCTTAACTCTGTCCACTACCTTCTCCCTCTGACCCCTGCCAATGGATTTTAACCTTAATCTTGCTTCAATAGTATAATTTTACCTCGTTTCTACTTTATTAATTTAAATGTTTTAATAGTATTTCCATTTATCTGTATCTTCTGCATATATGATGAGTTAACAAAGAGGATGATCAGTCCTGACTCATGTCCTCAGGCAGTTTCACAGCAGTTCACACCATGGGACATGTGACCAAAGTCACTCATGTTTTATTGCTATGGACAAATAACATGGACTCAAGTATTGGACAAAATGGAGAGTAGAACTGGTAACTTGTGTCCTTAATGACCCAAATGGTGTGACTACAGCATGAATAGGTCTTACTTCCACTCACATTGAGAACTGAAGAAGGCTTTTGGATAGAAGATGAGAGCTCTTCAAGGAATAAAAGAACTCTTATTAAAGCACTTAGAAACTCTAATGTACTAATAAAGAACACTCAGCTGTCTGCTGCAAGTTATACTCTGATAGCTGTTTAGTATTTCTTACAGACATAAAAAGACGACTAAATACTTTAGTTTTCACTACGGTATATTTACACCGTTAGCAGTCAGGTTTGTCTCATGTCTTTGTAATACCTACTATACCTATAATACCTACTGTCATAATGTCTGTTTGACAGGATTTCTTATTGGACATGTTGGGAACTATTTTAATTGAAGTGAAGTGTTGAGTTTTTTCCTTGCCGTTGTTTTTTTGTGTTATTTAAAACAAAACAACCAAATGAAGATTATTTCTTTTTTGCTCATACTAGCGCCTTTGATTGTTCCTGAGTAAAATCTTGCAATAATAATTGGATTTCATGTATAGATTTCTTTTTTACAAGAAAAATCATTTTTGTTTGGTTCTGTTTTTTTATCATAATTTCTACAAATAATAGACACATGTAAAGCAGAAAGTATAGTCTTGTGCCTGTTTGTCTCTGTATGTTAATCGGCCAAGTCTCTGTCGTTCATATTTTGTATATCAGCAGAAAATAGTTTGGAAACCAACAATGTTCTATAAAAAGATCAGCAAACATTAGTACATGATCTTTCAGAGTCTTTTGGTTCTGAAAGAGTTTGATTATTTTTCTAATGCTTATGTGCTTGTGTCTTTGCACAGGGATCTGTCCAACAACAGACTGGTGGCCATACCTCCCAATCTATTTGTCTTACTGGAGGATTTGCTCCAACTGTGAGTTCTTAATCAAACACGACAGTAAACAGATTTTGGTTTAACTGTGGATTGCTGCAGCTTGGAGTCTGTTTACATGTCTGCGAGAATCAGTTTGCACAACTTAATTTTAATTGGATTTAGTGTATTAGTTTATTTTAATATAATTAAACCAGACATATAGAGTATGAAACGTAAAGTTTTTACGCTTGCACCGAGATTTTATGAGTTTATTACATAAGAATAGTTGAGCACAAGTTAGTTTGCTAACAGCATGATAGGTTTAAATCAAGCTGTCATGCAGAGACAAACAAAATGAGGATGAGTCCAGTTTTTGCTGCTGAATCGTTTTACCAGCTTGATTGGAAGGAAAACATGTAGGAGTTAAAACATGTTATTGAGATGAAGCGCTGATGTCTTGTGTGTAATCGCTGCAGGATTTACTCTGTAGTGTGAGATCAAGGATCAGTGGCATCTATATTTCATATTTTTTATGATTTTTTTTTTTATCTTATGTCATAGAAACATATCCTACAATCCCATCGTGGAGCTTCAACTGGATCACTTTGACAAGTTACATAAACTGAAGTCTTTGTAAGTATTTGTTCTCCTGTTCCTGACACTGACCTCTAACCTTTACTGTTGCAGATTTAAGGACAACAGCTTTGTATCTGCTTTTGAAAGGGTAATGAAGTATTTTATGATGTTTAAGATCTGCAAACAAGTCCTTTGTGACATGTTGTGTACCAAAATATATAAGGTGTTAAACTAACGCATCATTTCAGAAAAAGAGCATCATGCCAACAGTAAAACATGGTGGTGGTTGTGTGATGGTTGGGGCTGCATTGCTGCTTCAGGGTCTGGACAATTTTCAATAAGTGATGAAACAATTAATTAGCTCTCTAGCATAAATTGCTAAAGGACTGCAGGGACACTTTGGTCATGAAGCAGGTCAATAATCCAGAGCACAGCACAAAATCATCTCCAAAAAGCTCAAAAAACAACATTTTTGAAACATGCTTTTTTTAATCTATTATTGATAATAACATTTGTTTGATCTGAATTGAAGTTTGACAAGAAAAGCATAGACAGAGGAAGTCCATAGGAGCACATTCTTTTTCTGTAGTTCACTGTTCAGAATTTGTAACAAAATCCATGTTTTTATGTTTCTCAGGAGCATAGAGGGAATAGAAATTGATAACATACAGCGAAGGATGTTTGAACCTCTCAGATACTTGACTCACATGTAAGTACGACATTATCATGCTCTGTGGAGACCTTCATTTTTTCACACATAATGTACTGATAAGACAGAGTCACAGGCTAACCTTACTGGGCCTCAGCTTTAAATCCATCTGGGAGATAATTAAACCAGCTTTAAGGTGATCCAACCTCTCAGAGGGCAAAGATACATAATTCATGAATTCGTGGAAGGAATAAGTTCCTTTTTTTTACTTTTTTTCAGTTGTAGATTTTTGTTTTTATTCAAGTAGGCTAAATAAATACCATTAACTTTGAGAAGGATGGTGGTATGGTTTGTTTTAGTAAAAAAGGGTTTTGTATTAAAGTTTCATTTTCAGATATTTTTTTTTTTTTTGCAGAGGCTTATTGCCCCAAACTGTGGTAAGTAAACTGAAAGGTAATTTTGTAGCACCAAACAGTGAAAAGCAATTTCAAATCTTCATGACAAAACACTTTTTGTGCTGTGGAAGGTTACATTGTGTGTGTTTTTTTTTCTCTTAAATCAACCAGCCTGGCTATAATCTGCTTCCAAATATACAATTTCTATAATTTTTCACCTGATTTGACTCCATAAACCCACCAATAAAAAACAGCAAGACAAAGCAGAGGTTTGGACAGGCTTTTCTTCATTTTGTTCCACATTGTTTGATATATAAAACTTCAATTTGAATAAACAATGTTCTATTCAGTTTTGTTGGTCATGTGAGAATGATAGTGAAGCAGTGCATTGTGGGGTTTTCTCACTATGTGGAAAAGGTAGGAGAACATAATACGCTATCAGTTATTGGACACAACAGCAATATTAACATCAGACATTAATACTAACCCAAATTTACATACTGGTGCATCACTTGGTGACAACACTTTAGTTGTTTGTTTTTTTTCTGGTTGAATGTTCAAGCTCCACCTTGAACGTTGCACACCTTCATTTGAAGTGACTGAAGATTTTGGCTAAAATAGCCAAAGTTTATCTCCAATGATGCAGTCAAGTCCTTGAAACTTTTGACTTTTTGACATGTAATCTCAAACTTTAATTTATTTAAATTACATTTTATGTATCAGACCAACACAAAGCAGTAAACAATACTGAAGTGGAAAGAAAATGACTTGTAGGTTGTTAAAAAAATGAAGTATACTTTCAGCCCTCTTAACCATAAATAAAACTCTTCACAACCAGTTGCGTATGTAATGTAATCTCAGTGTAAATCGAACTGTTCTGTGAAGGCCTTACTGGTTTGTTAGAGATTATTAGAGAACAACCGGCATTATGAAAACCAAGGAACACATCAGACAGGCCAAGTTAAACTTATGTTCTAACATTTTAATTGAAATTTGGGTTAGTAACTTTATAAAATGTGGACCAATTCATTTGGCAAATATTTACACACTAAATTTAATATTTAGTGCATTATATACAGAACTCTTCATTGTTTGTTTGTTTTTTATAATTCCAATCAATAGTCCAAATGGAGTAATTTGAGGATCTAATAGGTAATTATTGATTTTCCTTTTGCTTTTCATTAAGGCCATTTTAACCGCTTAGCTAGCATTCAGGCCAAAGCGACACTGTGAAGAAAGCAGAGCTGTGTCAACACCCCACACCTAAAAGTAAATTAACACAAAGCCAAATGCTTGGTTGGGTTTCAGTTCTCTTAGTTTTGATAAATGACTGATGTTAAATCTCTGTCGGCTTTCTCCAACAAGAGTTTATAAGAACAAAAGGACCAGTTTTAATCCAAATTGTTTTTTTAAAGAAGTCTTCCACCTCCTGAACCGCACAGTCTGACAGAAATGAGATCACTGTCCTTCTGTTCTTCCTTATCTTCCAGTTTAAATGCACAAATAGACAGAAAGGGTAATATTGTGGATAGACCACTGCAAGTAAACACACACCCCATGCCTTAGCATTAGATTGCTTTTTTGATGTTGTTTTATCTGTTTTCTTAGCTATTTCAAGAAGTTCCAGTACTGCGGCTATGCCCCTCACGTGCGCAGCTGCAAGCCCAACACAGATGGCATCTCGTCTTTTGAGGACCTGCTGGCCAACATCGTCCTGAGGGTTTTTGTCTGGGTTGTCTCTGCCACCACATGCTTTGGCAACATCTTTGTCATCTGCATGCGCTCGTATATCCGCTCTGAGAACAAACTCCACGCCATGTGCATCATCTCCCTCTGCTGTGAGTCAAACTGCACTTCCAGGGGAACAGCAGTCGTTTGGGAGGGAGCGTTGTGCAAAGGGAGGAGGATATGGAGCCTTTTAAACTTCAGAAAGTACAAAGTGTCACTTGAAGTTTCTGCCTGAATTGGTATTTATTGATTTTTAGTCTGATTGTATTTCTATGCCATAATGTGTAGTCATGTTTTATTATGTTTCTCTGGTATAAAATATTTAATAAGTCTCACATGGTTTATTATGAATTATATCAAGTTTATGCAAAGCATCAATATTTGCAGTGACTACTCATTCTATGTTAATATGTCTGTAATGCAGCCTGGCACACTTTCACTTCCTAGAGTTTGTTTTTTGGTTGACCTGCCTAGAGGTTGTAGTCAAGTTTCTTCCACTGGTAAGAACCCAAGATGTTTATATTAGGGCCAGGAGTTTTAATTAATGTCAGAAACTCTAATGTGTTAAAACATTTCATGCAATTAATTATATTTTTATGGACAGCAAACATTGCCTTGTGGGAACCAGAGATGAACAGTGAAGAATGATTTCTTAGACCGCTACAGTCCAATACTACACTTTTTCTGCTCGGATTTATTCTGAATGATATTGATATCAGTTGCCCATTCATTTGATCACTCTCCATAGCAGCCCACAAACAGTGAAAATAAAAAAAAAACACTACAGTACAGATAAAAAAACAAAGTGTATTTATATTTCTCAAAACTACAAATTTGAATGCTTCTCACGCTGTCATGACTAAATGGGAAAAGATAAATCACTGGTGGGATTTCTCAAATCATAATTTCATCAGCTAAATTAATGAGCTCAATATTTCAATATTGATATTTCCAGAAAAGCTGAGATACTTTGTAAAAAGTTTATATGAATGCAATGAGCATGCAAATGCTCAAACCATGAATGTAAACCAGGATTCATATTAGTTTTATTTTTAACTCGATGCCAACAAAATCTTTTAAATATATTCTGGATACATCTACCACCAAGGCTGTGTAAGTGAAAACTTTCCCCCCTTTGCACGTATGCTCCAATTTTCTACCACGTTTTGGCTTGATAATTTTACATGACCTTGTTAATATTGCATGAAGGAAGAGGAGTGAGAAAACAGATGGGGGTAGAAAGCTGGCATCAGGGCAATAAAAAAGCTAATTAAGTTATATATTACCCTAAAAAAGGGAAAAAATATATTCATGCATCAATCAGCCCAAGCTTCTCACATTTAGATACAGTGTCACACAACAAATTAGTGTGTTAGGTGTGATAATAATTGAATGAACTGAGGACAAGTTTCATAAAACAAGAGCTCTACACTGATGTCTAATAAAGTAAGCAATACTTAAATATTTAACCATATTTTTTATCAACATCTCTGCACTAGAAACATTCAGAGATCAACTCTACAATCTTTAGCTGAATCTGCAATTTCAAGTGTATAATTTGTTTCAAGAGCCTTTTGCTTGGCTAATGGTGAGCTCAGAAAAACTGCAGTTTCCTGACAAAAGAAAAGTTGTAGTCTTTTCAAAGCTGCAGCTTCTAACTTTTAGATTTTTTTTATTTATTACTTAAAACTGTCATTTACCTCAAAGTAAAAGTTGCTAAATGCATTTACACCCACCACTTTTCCGTGTCCTAAAAAAATCCCTACAGTGTAGTAAAAAAAAAAACATAAAACCTTACAGGATATTTTCACAAAATGTCCTATGTTCATCTGCTCCATAATTTCCCAATAATACATTGATATTTGTGGTTGTAATGGGAAAAATGTTTATAGGGGCGTAAATACGCTTACGAGACAGAGTAACTGCACAGGAGAGTCCAAGAAGAGAAGATGAGTGGACATGAGTGTGTCGCACAACATTAGTCCTCACCATTATATGCAGTTCAGTGCAGTTTGCTGTTGTCTAGGTGACTTTTACAGCAACACAGTGCCAGATACATTTTGTGTTCCAGGTGGACAGCTATTAAACTAACATCTATATGGTAGTAAGTTAAAGTCTGTTAGAAAAACAGAGAAAATGACGACACATTCTCACCATATTGTTCCTGCCATTTTCAAGATGGTTAAAGTGCTTCATTAAAATAAGAGGTGATGCAATGCAGAGGTAACATGCCCCAACTCTTTAACATGTTCCCTGAATCCTTACAAAAATAAAGACATTTCTGTGTTTTGGTAGCTCACAGCTCAACACAGGATTTCATCAGAATGCTTATGAAAGCAATAGCATTTGTTATCAGCATCAGATGAGGACTTCTTGGGTGTTTCATGATTTAATGAGGAGAATCAGAATAGTTGTTTTTTAAAATGGCCATTTAAAATGAACTCCAGACTGACAACTGAGGAAAACAGAGTTGATGGTAAAGACAGTTTATTTCTCAGGAAATATTTGAGATTGAAGAGCAAATTTGCTGCTGCTGTGATGTGACACAGTGTAAACTGTCACATCACAACACGTTTTACTTTAATCAAAGTCTGTTACAGCCTTCAAGTTATGCAATAAACTATGAAATCATATGTTAGAGCAGGGTTTCCCAAACCTTTCCCTAGCTTGGCCCCCCAAACATCATTAGCTTCTGGCCAGGGACCAACACACTTTTATTCAAAAATTAGTAGTTATTACATTTGTTTAGCATAAGTGCTGCCTCATATTTTTTTACTTTAACTGGCCATAATTTCTGAGGGTTTTTTGAAGTGTTCTCCACAGGTGGGGAAAACCTTTCAGAAACTTGTCCATTTTGTATTTTTTGTCCTCTTACTTCCAACTTTGTAAGACCCTCCTCGCTCTTCATGGTGACCCCCACGGGGCCACAGCTCCCACTGTGATAAACCATAGATTGAAGGGCAAAAACTTTTCTCTAAAAGTTTAATAGACCCATGTCAACCAAGTTTGAATGTGTTTTCATTTCAAGGCATTTGTAGCCTAGTTGCTTTAACACATTGATATTTAAAACTTTATTCCTTTAGAGTTGGCCGAAAAAAGCTAAAGTGAAGCTTAAAAGGATGAAAAAAGAGATAACTGGCCTAAAATGGTTTAATCTCTTTACCCGAAGTGGATTATGTACTTCTATATGCAAATACAACATATCCACAAAGAGCTACTGATTTGCATATAAAGGGATGGAACAGATTTAAGTTTGCAGGCAAAGTATAAACTCACTCAAGTGTTGAGCCATCTGTATTCAAATCTGGATCAAAAGTTAGCTTGAAAGACATTTTCATCGATTTAACCTACTTTCATCTTTGACTGTAGCCTTTTGCTCACTGAAACATTTCCCTGTTTGGTTTTCACATTTTCTCTTTTTCTACAAAGACATGTCAACACAATGTTCTTGTACCTGAAGTCAAGATCTTCCTAAAGATCCCAGTCTGGTACGGACCAAATCAGTTCTGCTGTTTCTCACTTTAAATCCTCACATCTCAATACTGCTTAGAATCAATAATAAAATGTTGAGATCTTTATTTATTTAATAAATCAAATGTATTATAGATCACTTTTAATAACTTTGAGATTACTTTTGCAAAACTATTCAAGAGATTTTTATTTTATTTTTTTTTACATTTCACAAATGTTAATATATTTCATATACATTTTTTTGACTGTAAGGTTAAAGGTATTTTGAAAATAATGGGAAAATATTTTGTCTGCAAAGTTGCAAAGCTGGTAGAGACTTATCCCAAATAACAGGAAAATTTGCAACAGAAGCTGAATATAAGTGAACACCAACCTTTTCAGATATTAATCAGTACAAAATGTTTGAAACTAGGCATATTAACAATTATGCACTGCTTTGTGTTGGTGACTCATATAAAATCCAAAAGAAATACATTACAATTGTATTCAGGTGATACTTTATGTAAAACAAAGGGTAAAATAACAATAGTGGTAACATTTTCCAGTTGGATATAAACTCCAGATTTTGACTGATGCCTTTCAGATGCCAGGAAGATCAGCAACAGCTGGAGAATATATGAGTAATTAGTTTTCACACTGCGCCAGTGGATGAGCATGTGGGACTTGAATCTAAGAAAAATGAGACTACTCTGCTTGGAGGAACCTGAAAAAGAAAATAGGTCAGTTATCAACATTATTCCCTAAGAAAGCATAAGAGGAGCTTAAAAATATGATGTATAATTATTCTTGAGGCAACAAGAAGAAAACTGTGCTTCACCATCTTTAGTGAAGCACAAAATATTTGTTGCTTCACAATGCAACAAATTTATTTAATGCGTTGGGTCATATGTGACCTCCATAATTTCATCCCTGAGCTCCGTGGATAATTACACATCGAGTTGCTCTTGGCCCAACGTAATAGGCTCAAAAGGCTACTTGTTGAAGGTGGTGTACATCTCTATCAACCCCTAGATTCAATTCTTTGTGGACCCACAATTTTCTTTAATAACTGCTGCAAGTCTTCAAGGATATGCCAGCTTTGCATGCCATGACAACAATCAAGTCTTGCTACACTTTTTTATTGGATTTTGTTTGAGCTTTGACTGGGTCATTCAAACACTTTAATATGCTTTGATCTACAGCATTTTGTTCTGGCACTCGCTTCATATTCGACGCAGTTTCTCCATTAAGAGACGAACCTTCACCCCAGTCTCAAACCTTGGTCAGTGTCCAACATATTATCTTCCTGGACTGACATTCATGAAGCTCCATCCACCTTCCTGTCATCTCTGTTTCCTGTTGAAGAAAAGCAAAAATACACAAAAACATTTACATTGATCATTCTAAGCTGCCATCACTGCCCAGGCACAACCTACTGTGAGCAGAGCTCCAATGGGCAAGATGAATTTAGACATTTCCCTGTCTGTGTCTGTTGGGAGCCGTTAGCTACTGTGGCTAACAGTATCTTATTGGTTAGCAAGTCAGCTCCAAACTTGACATTTTCAGCTCTGGATCAGGCTGGTATGGGCACACAAAGCTGTGTTTCTCAGTTCTCAAGCAGTATTTGGCAGCTTTACTTATTCCTTGGTGGGGTTGTATACTGTGTCTGTTGCTGACAGAAATCTTGGAGGAACCTGTAACTACAAGGTCCCTTCTGCAGAAACAAACCAGCTTTGTCCAGCCATCCTTCAGTAGAAGAATCCTTCTACTGATTTGGTCTGTGCCTGGATGCAAGTGGCTTGTTTTGGCCACTTGCATCCAGTCTCACTCTTTCATTCTTGTTCCATATCTCATGACCATAGGTGAGGGTCTGAACTTTGAGGAACAGGTATATTGAGAGCTTTGCTGATCTGGTCAACTCTTTCCTCACTACAACAGATGCTCACATTACAATATGCAAAGACCCAATCTGTCTGTCCATCCCCAGTTCTTAACATCACTTGTGAACAGGGCACCAAGATAGATGCTGTTGTGGGATTTTATATTCATTTGAAATATTGCATCATTTGGTATTCAACTATTATTGGAGATATTTAGTCGTCATCTGTGATAGCTTATGGTGTGCTGACATAATGAAGGAATTACTCCCGGAGGGTCATTTTTGTTGTGCATCTGAATATTAAAAAGTGACCGACGAGACATCTATAAACTTATTAGAGAATATGACTTGGAAATTTGCAATTTGTTCCTTGATCGTGACAGGAAAACGTTTTAATAAATTTCCAAAGGCAATGAGGAGTAAACATGGAGAAAAACATTGTCCAGGGAGGTAATAAGACACTTTTGATCAGATGGATAGTCCTGTACTAAAGAAAATGTCAGCTCTCTGTATGACACTGGTACACTGCATATAATTAAGTATTTCTACCACAGAAGACCTTGGTAGTTTGTCATGACAATGTACTTATGTGCTGAGTTATTAATACTATGTTGACTGCTCCTTGGAACAGCAGCTCAACTCAAACTGAACTTTCAGACATCCCAGAGGGATTATTGTTCATTATTTTACTTTGTGCAGTAAGATAAATATTTAACCTCAACAACACAAGAACAAGGTTTGGTATAGACCAAGAATAACATGGTTTTTCTGTTTTGCATTAGCAAACTGACTTGCCTAGTTTGCAAATATGTTTGCATCTTTTTATGTTCTTTTGCTTTCTCATTTATGCAGAATGGAGGTATATAGAAAATCAACTTGTCTCTGAAACATGACATAATACCAGTAACTAATTAAGGAATTGTTGATTAATGGGTGACCAACAACAGAAGACAGACCTGCAGCTGTACATGGACTCTCACATTCTGTGTTTTAAATGTAAAAGCCTTCAAAGCCCACCACTGAACAATGCCCTTTTTCCTAACTGCACTTTTTCTGACTAGATTATTTGCTTTTTTGTTTTTCAATTAAATTCAAAATATGCCATGAACATAAGTAGAGACTGCTGCTGAAGATTCTAAAATATCTTCTTAAAACTGACTTCTTATGACCTTCTTTCCACACTGACCTCATCCTTCCTGACTTCAGTCTGTGAGAGTTTTAAGTTTTGAGCTTTTGTGAATCACTAAGCACTCTGCTCTGACTACATTCTCTTACTCTAATACATCCTTTGATCTTTTCAGCAAGATAACAACTTGACAGTTTTAATTTATTCTGAATAAAAAATGCTAATTATCTAGAAAGGGTATCCATTTCTTTGTCATTGACATTTCAGCAAGTCTTCTAGTGGATAAGGTGGTGAGTTGTATGAAATAACACACAGAAATTTAGGACTACCTCTGAAAACCTTTGTTGTTTTTTTTTACAAAATTAGATGTACTGGGGGAAAAAATAAAAATTAAAATAATTATATATATTAGAAAAAATACTCAAAAGAAAACCTCAAAGTACTCACAACATGGACATCTACTTCTTATAGACAAGTGGAGTCTATACATAATTTTTTCTTCTTTTCAAAATGATTGGATGAGGGTTGTGTTCAGGTGATCTCTATAGTTAGAAAGTTACAGTATGGACATCTAATATCAATTTTAACAATACTTATAAATTAAAGTAATCATTAAACAATAAAAATCAAAGACATTTCTGTAAAATAAATTAATTAGAACATCCCCTCATTTATTCCCACTTCAACACAGTTGTCCGGTATCACATTGCTGACCTTGGGACACTTCCGGCATCCGCGTCACTTTTCAGACGCTGGGACCGCCCAACTATTTGATGATACCCACTCACTAGAGCTGTTTCTCAAACTAATGGAAAATAACTCAAAGTGTGTAAATTAGAGTTTAGCTGAGGTTAGCCATGCTGTTAGGTGCTTGTGGAAAAGTAATTTGTGTGATGTTAATGACTGTTGAAAGGCGAGTGAACACCAGGGTACAATCAAAACAGCAGGCTTCAGAAAGTGGATTGCAGCAGAGGAGTGTATGAGTCTGGTAAGAGAACTAACAAGGCCTCGAAGGACTGAAAATTTGCCATTCCACTGTCTGGAACATAGTCTGCAGGTGAAGGACCTTTAACACAGCTGCCAACATGCTCAGGTCTGGGCAAGTCTGCCCTAAATGTGGACAGCAAATGCTAAAAAAGACTACATAACCCCTCAAATGGCAGAATTTAGGAGTTTAATCAGACTTCTCTCTAAAGTAAGTTGTTCTTTCTTGCAGGTGCTGATGGCCTGATGGGTATTTATCTCTTCATGATTGGTGCGTATGACCTGAAGTTTCGTGGTGAATACAATCGTCATGCTCAAGCCTGGATGGACAGCACTCAGTGTCAGGTCATTGGCTCTTTGGCTATGCTGTCCACTGAAGTGTCCGTGCTTCTCCTCACATATCTCACCTTGGAGAAGTACATCTGTATCGTGTACCCTTTCCACTACCTGACTCCCGGCTGGCGACGGACTGTCAGTATCCTTTTCGGGATATGGGTGTTTGGATTTGTCGTCGCCTTTTTACCTCTGGCCTGCAAGGGTTTATTTCGCAACTTCTATGGCACCAATGGGGTCTGCTTCCCTTTGCACTCGGAACAGCCAGAGACGCCTTGGGCGCATGTGTACTCCATTGTTATTTTTCTTGGTGAGCATTTGTTTTCATGTTTGCTTTTTCCTATTGCATAACCATGTTTTTAACCTATTTTACTTAATACAGATATTACTCCCATAACTATTTGCAAACATATTTTTGTTTGTTGGTTTCCCATAAGTTTATAAATATGCCCCTGCATAAAGATCTGATTCAAATTTATAGTACACTTGTGTATTTTGTATCAATATTAAGAACCCTACAGATCTTCTTTTACAATTACAATGTTAAGAAACCCTGTACACCCCAGAAGTAATTCTGAGCTCTGTATTCTCTCAACAGGTCTCAACTTGGTGGCATTCCTCATAATTGTCTTCTCCTATGCAAGCATGTTCTATAACATCCAGAGAACAGGCACTCAGACCACCAAGTACAGCAACCACATAAAAAAAGAGGTGACCATCGCCAAGCGGTTCTTCTCTATCGTCATCACTGATTCCCTCTGCTGGATCCCCATTTTTATTCTCAAGATCCTTTCACTGCTGCAAGTGGAAATTCCTGGTAATGAAAAGATGCCCACTTAAAGTCCACTTAAATATGCTCTTTCAGTACAACATAAGTGGCTGGCTGCTTGTGTCTGAAGTATTTTTTGTGGTGCGTGTTAGCACTAGTGACAATGACAATTGGCAATTTAAGTTCCTGATATAAAAGTTTTGCAGAAATAATTTTGAGGGTGAAGTGTATCTCTAAATGTCAACTTCTAACTGCTTAGTAAAAGCTGTATTCACAAAGCTCCTTGAATTTTTCCTTACTTTTGGTGTTTATTTCTGGTGCAGTTACAACCCAAACAAAATCATATTGAATGAACAGAGGTTCTTGGAAATAAAGCTTACATCGTTGGAAAGCAAGTTTATTTTCTCTTAAATTGTGCCACATTTGTAAGGAAGATGCATTTCTGGGCAGTCTACTGAAAAAATAGCCAAATGCCTTTCTACCCATGCCAGAATGCTTATCCTGCTCATCCTGCTCAGGAATATTTTTTGGTGTCTGTTGGACTGAGAAATGGAAGTTCAGAGAAACAAGTCATTTTGGCAATTTAACAACCTCTGCATAAACGGCACACCAAAGCTGATCCTACAAGTGTTTAGTGGGGTGGAGGTCAGAAATGAAAGCTGGTCATTCCAACCTCTGCTCTCTATTTGATAAACCCTGCTGTGTTGGGGGAGTATTGACATCTTAGAAGATAAGAGTTCAGTCCCTGAGAATGGAAATATGGGATTCTCACTGGTTAAAACTCATCTCGATATCTCTGTGCATTGAGATGATAAATAGCCTCCTTTTCTCCAGTGTGGGAGATGCCACCACACTCATCACATTGCCAGATGTTGCAAGGTTTACTGCTCAAATCACATGCATTTTTCTCTTAAACATTGTCCCATCTAAGGTGGAATAAACTGGCATTCCAGCACCATTTGCAAAGAATTGCTGATAAAGGGCCAATATTATGTATTTTTCAGGCTGAGAGCCCAATCAAGTAACTATAGTACCTTCAGTTGTTATGAAAATGTATCAAATATAACTTAAAAGAAATTTGACTTTGCATTTGACACCTTGAAATTGGCTTCTGCAACTTTAAGAAGCTCCTTCTTTCTATCACCTCCTTCAGCACATCATCACATCAATGTGTTTTTCTGCTATAAATATAAAAATGACAAAAAGCCATCAAAATGATTTTTTTATGAATATTTATGTCATGTTAGGTTGTTCCACATTTATGTTCTCCCATCTCTTTTTTATCTCTGTTTTCTGGCAGGTACCATCAGTTCCTGGGTCGTCATCTTTATTCTCCCCATCAACAGTGCCCTGAACCCCATCCTCTACACGCTAACCACGCGGCCTTTCAAAGAAACAATCCTCCAGGTGTGGGCAAACTACAGACAGAAAAGGCCTCTGCTCAGCGGTCACCCGCCACATCATCCGTCGCTCACCTGGCAGGAAATGTGGCCCCTCCAGGAAAACAGCCACAGTGTCTCCCCAGGGTGTCCGCTGGAGGGGAAAGACACAGCAGCCAAACTCACCCCCGTGGAGAATCCGGATAAAGGATACAATGACTTTAATGCGAGCACGAAACAACAACAGCAGAAGCAGCATGCCGTGTTATCGGTGTGCTCGCAGAATAAGACGGTACCCCAAACACTCACACATATTCACACATTCACACAAACAAATGACCTCCTCTAAGTGACTAAGAATTGATCTGTTTGTATGTCTGTATAATTCTCCTCAACCACATTAACATTTCAGGTTTATTCATCTAAACTCTTTTAATTATTCCCTTAACAATGGAACTTAGGCCACCATCTGTGCACAGATTTCTCATTTAAAGTGAAAAACCATGCCAGCAGCATTCATGAGGCTTAGCAGTAAATACAGTTATCAAAGACTTCCAACTACCTTGTTAAACATTTTACTCAGCATTTTCTCTAGAACTCACCTCACTTACAAATCAAAGATGAAGACTTCTGAATTACAAGTTTTATTGTTTTTTAAATACAAGTTAGATTCATCTCTGTAAATGAAAATGTCATTAAAAATTTTATTTATCTCAGCAATTTAATACAGAATAAGAAAATCATGCAAATTAATCACTGTGTATTTCAAACAATTTTATTATTATTATTATTATTATTTATTTAATCATTCCTTGCAGCTAATAATAATCCAAAATGTAGGTTCTGAGAAAGTCACTTGACACCAACAAAAACAAAAGGATTTTTAATACATAATCTAATGTTACAGGCAAAAAATAATGCAGAACACTTGTCCTTGACATTTGCCCAGAAGACAGTGTTGACTTCCTCCACAAAGATAAGCTGCTAAATGTCATTGCTAATAAAGCTAGCTTTTTACTGAGTGCTGAATATGAGCAAATTAATGCAAAAGGAACCTCAACCAAGCATTGTGTGTATAAACTTTACAGTACATGAACATACTTTGCAGTTATCCAGCTTAAAACATTTATTTAAACATGCAGAACATTGATAAAGAGGATTATGGAGAATTGGAACAGCGGAAGTAAGAGGGACTTAGTTTCAAATTAATTGCTTCCAAAAACTGCTTATTCCCCAGAGTTCTTCTAAAAATTCAAATATTTTTACAATTAAATGATAGAAATGGCGAGCTCATTATAGTAGTTTGGCAGGAATCATTATCGCACCATATTCCAACTAAATAAAGTGACTGGTTATGATGCCAGTGATGCATTGAGTCTCTGTGTAATGGCTTTAAGGCCTCACAGAAGCGTTTCTGTTTATTGTCGCTGTGCTTTGCTGTAAAACAGATTAGTGATTCAGAAGTAGCTCCCATTCCCTGCTGTAGCCTCTGGTTCTGGTGGTGCAGCTTTTGTTGACTGCAGCAGCGCACAGATAGAGAGATGTGGAGCAGAATAATTAGGCTGTTAAGATGCTTTCTGTTTCATTATCCACTCCTATGGGTTCTCGACTTGCAAAAAGAAAGAAAAAGGAATCAGAGTAATAATAATGTGCCTCGGTTTTCCTTAACATCTAATCGAGATGTCTCGCCGTCTGATGAACATAAGGTCTGAGTTTCCTTATTTAATTTCCAACCGATTAAACAGTCAACTCAGAAGGAATGTTCTCCATCTCGATGTCTCCATCTTTGTTTTGATATTTCTTTATTCTTATTTATGTTCTGACTCCAAACATTTGCACCCAACACCCAAACTAAGTCTACAAGATATACATTTACTGTGTCTGAGGTTGCATAGCTGTTAGACCAGTTAGGGTACCTGCAGTGATCCCTGTCACTGCTGAAAGCACCAACATGTAGACTCATGAGTATCAGAACTGGATTATGGAGCAATGAAAGATGATGTCCTGGTCTGATGAATCATGTTTTCTCATCATCCATCAGAGGAGACTTTGGTGTCTTAATCAGGCAGTGGGACATCAAGCATGTAATATTTGGCAGTGGCTATATGCTGCGTTTTGGGGAGCTTGTAGTCAAATTCAATTTTTTCTAAAGTATTTAATGCTGAGAGATCTCTGGTGATGCAAAAACGGTGTTTCCATTGCATTTCAATATAGCTAAAACAACAAACAAAAAAATTCCACTTCAGGCTAGTGCAAAAACTTTTTTTTTTTTCAAAATTGCCATGTTTCCATTAAAGCAAATTTATTTTCAGAATTCCAATTTGTGCAATTTTAATGTCAATGGCAACTAGTGCTTCCTGCTTTGTCCAGGTTATACAAAAGCAATTGTGACAGCCTCAACTCCTGAAGACGGTCATAATGCTATGCCTAATTGATGTAGAAAAATCCATTTTATGAACTGACATTTTAAGCTTCTGCAGCTGAGAAGGCCATTACCAGATTTTAACAATTAGTTCTGTAAACCCTGTCCTGTGAGATTTTCCTCCATTAGTTTAAGAACTCAGACAGAGAAGTTACGCACTTCAGGATTATTGTAACATACTCCAATTACATCCACTGTCTCAGTCTTGGGTAAAAATGGAAGTAAGATGGAGTGATGCTAAATTTTAAACCCTTCTGTTTATCTAAAATAAGTTTCCTGGACACACAGAGGAGGATTTGTTGTTGCGAATGTGAGAAGCATACAAACACGCTGATGTTTAGCTTTAAGGCAACCCGTGTAATTATTCCAAGCATGTACATGTGCCACTGCTTTTCATGCACAAGTGGGTCCCTCTCACATCAGCAGAGTTTATGTTGCTCCACAAGTGGGTTTGTGAATCACTGTGGATGTCAAAAATCCATTTCATTTCATAGATGTTCATTTTTTCTGCCGTCATTTATGGCTGCACTCAATTTCTTCGAGATGAGACATTTCCCGTGTATTCACTGATGTAAAAATTGACCTGTTTTTTCTCGGTGTGTGTGGAAACACTTTTTCTGCTCCCAGCAGGAAGCCTGAGCAGAAACGGGCACCCTGGCTTCACACACATGAAAGGTCAACTGCAGAGGAAGTACAGCAGATGGATTTTCAGTGTCATTATTGCAAAGTTCCTTAAAGCAGGGCAGCTAAACTTGTTTTCTGGAAGAGCCACTGTGATGACAGCTACATTCCACCTGCTCTTATCTAACAGAAAATATATAAATAAATAAATAATCTGCTGAATGGATGACATTTTTGCTGCCTGCATTTCTATTTTATGTAGCTACACCACAGCATGGATTTGGTCATTCCAAAGGTACTGGACTGTTATACATAAATTTACTCTAAATAGAATTGACTTTTTGTTCTGGAGATAGAAAGTGCTGATGTCAGTCTTCCATCGAGACATTTAATGTAGCAACAGCCTAAGTTTGACATTCCTGACTTTTCCTGAAACATTTTGAGAATAACACATTCTCCAAACCTGTGCTAATGATTGAAAAAAAACCACAGTGCCATCCGCACAGCTGAAGGCTCTTGACCGTCTAAGTCTGTGCTTTTAACTGTTCATCTTACATTTCAAACCTGTCAGATACTCTCAGAGCAGTTCTGACAGCTCCTGCTCATGAGTTGAATACATGGAGGAAGAATTAGAAAGGCCATTCATTTGTCCATGCACAATCCAATTAGCAAAGCAATCAAAATTAGCTGATTTATTAACATCTTAAAATATTGTCACGTTTCATTTCTAGGCTTTTATGTCTGAATGAAATTCATCTGCTCAGCAGCTTCTAAATGTATTTAAATCTACTGTCAAGTATAAAAAAAAATGTGAAAGAAATTCCTCTCTGTCATTATTTATGAACCATAAAGCCAAAATGGAAACGTTATGTGTGAAAAACTTGCGCCCCACAGTTTAGTCCCTTATAAAACCACCTTAAGCATCAAGAAGTCAGAAACACTTTTAATTTATGACTTTTACATTTCCTTCTAATGTATTAGATGAAATCTCTTTTTTTTCTTTATAATGTTACTAAAGTCCACTGAGGTTTGAAAACATTTGATTCTGTACAGCTTCTTTTAGGTTCCACAGCTCCTCAGTTGTTTTCATTTACAGCCTTTCATGGTTATGTTTGCTTTTATTATTGAGATTATTCTCCAGTTTCATGACTGCATTTCAGCCAAACCTCAGCTGTCAAAGAGAGATGGCCTCACATTTGAGCCATAAAGTGGAGTTCCTAGTCAACTCAGGCCCTGTTCACACTAACCAGTATATTGGGTTAAATTTTTAAAAATGTCTTTGTTTAGATCTTCTGTCTGCACACAACCAGAATAAAACCATAAACTCTTTTTGCGGTATGAGCTATTCTATGTCTGATAACCTGAGCAGGGAGTTCTCTGTATTATTACAACAACTATGTAATAATACAGCCAACTTCCTTAAAGATACAGTCAGATCTTAATTATAATGTAATATTGCTATTTAACAGCATTGAAGGAAAACTCAGAAATCAATTAAAATTAAAAAATTTCTCCTAAACTTTTCAAGATATTCCTAAAGAAAAAGGGTGATTTGCAGCTATTATGTTTGGTAATAATAATAAATGGCTTTTTAAAAAATAAAAATAATTCAAATTTTTAAAGGAAAGAAAGCATTCAATCTAAGCTCACTAATGCATTCAGTGTTCCAAAATTTCTCAAAATATTCTCAGAGGACCATGTCTGAAAATATTGCTGTGAAATTGTTGTGGTTCACTTAAATGTGACTTTGCAAACATAACTGGTGCTGCTGCAGTATTTTAAAAGGAGAGAGATGCTTTACCTAAGCCATTTTCAAAATGTCAAGCTTGTTTCTTTTAGGATATCCACTCCTGGAAAGGTTAGCAACTGTATGTTTCTGCTTGTGAGTAATCTTTTACTGTATTATGACATTCCAGCAGTTTAGAAATGCCTTTAAAACCTTTCCCAGATTGATAGGAAGCAGGAACGGCTCCACTAAGATCTTTGCTGATGTTTTTTCATATTACCTGTTTGCTCCAGAATAGTAAAAGTTCTGCTCTTATCAAAGTGGTTACATCCTGATGATCAATTAATAAACTGGCTGCAACTTTCTTTTAAAATGTAAGAAGTAGGAATGTATTTATATTTATTTGCTTTTTTATAATACATTGCATTATAAAAAAGCAAAAAAAAATAATCTTTTTTTTGCTTTTTTTTTAAAGCAAAAAATATACCTTACTTTTTGCTTTATCTTTGTTAAGGAATTTGACGATGGAATCGTACATTTGAAGTCGCAGTTAGTTCATTTTAGAACCTTTAAAGATCAGATAATTTGTGTGTCCTGATAATAAAAACTCCTAGACCTGAAAACGGCAGCTGCTCTGTTTTCTCTACCATGACTGCATTATGTCTACATCATTAATCAGAATTGCACTGCGCTTGCTAGGTATGTTTTATCCAGTATTTCCATTATTTTTCTACGTAATCCTGCAGAAACAGGCTTTAAAATAACTAATCTGGAGCTCACATTTACCCAAAACCTGACA
The DNA here is from genome assembly GCA_903066815.1 of Brachyrhaphis roseni. Lineage (NCBI taxonomy): Eukaryota > Metazoa > Chordata > Actinopteri > Cyprinodontiformes > Poeciliidae > Brachyrhaphis > Brachyrhaphis roseni. The sequence continues at coordinate 106,895 of CAEFZY010066900.1, forward strand.
CAAAATAATTAGCACCTCTTCCAATTCTGCTCAGCACACATGCACACTTATGGTGTCCAATCACAGCTACAACACAGATATACTATGGTTATTATTGTTTTTATTTGGAGTTGACCTTATCAGTCAATAGGAAATCATATCTTCACATGTTGACAATGCATTTTATATTTATGTCAGCAAGCCAGCTAACAGACAGTACTAACAACACATCTCTGCCAGGGTGAGAATAAAGAATCTCATTACTTTCTATCCTGCAACTCAGTTGGGTGTTATAAATAAAATAAAAGTCACAGTAGTTTGTGTTCATCTGCTGCTGTTCCTTGTTTCCTTCTTTACCTTTAAAGCTGGGTCAAACAGGCAGATATACTGAAAACTGGTAGTAAAATCAAAGCACATCTCCCTTTATGATGTGCATTCTAAGAATGTTGTCGCATCAACAAAAAAAGAAGAAAATTTAATTTTTTTTTTTATTATTTTCAGTTTGAGGAATGTTGTGCTTTTGTCTGATTCCCGATGTATTTGTCACACTTTTAATGCAAAATTTTTTTTTTTTCTTTTAATGAAATGATCTCGTTTATGGCTAAGATAAACCTGCTTATATGTTTCGCACATTTTGTACTGTGTATATGAACAGACTGTCCTGTCCTTCTAGTTTTTGATGTTTTTTCATGTCTTTCATGGCTGTCTCAGTGTTATGAATAATCATAACTACAGATGTTCATTCTGTTTCAAGCAAATGTTTAGAAATTGCAAGTGGACATGCATCAATGATCCATTAAAAAATTATGCTTAGTTTGAGAATTAGATTCTTGTCCAATCAATCTCTGAAAGGTACAATCAAACAACTGAAAGGTGAATCACTCCCTTTTCAGAATGAACAGGCTCTCCACAATGCATTTCATTCTCAATTTTAGAGAAATAAGAAAAACATTTCAAAGACTTTCTAAAAAATAATCAATGCAGCCATTTGTAATATTTATGCTCAGTTTGCAGAAAGCTTTGTTTCTTCTTTCATACTATTAATTACTGGAAGTATTTTCCTGAATGTAATATAACAGTTAGTCTCTGTGTGTTCAACAAGGAATGTATTTATTTTGGACAGAAATGAAATTAATTAGTTTTATGAGTCAGTCGTTGCAACACAGGAAGCTTTTTTTTTTTTACATCCTGTTAGGATAAACCCCCAGCTGGTCTGGGGCTTCGAACCTCATCTCACAAACCCCAACATCACAACACATTTTTTACACTGTGAAGTACCATACTGACATTTGTAAAATAACTAGTGCTGTACAATAAAATACAGTTGTGAACTCCTAAGTGAATTCCTGTTTTTTTATTTCTGTGTTGAGTTAGATTTCTTAGTCCTTTTCTTGACTAAAATGGAAAGCATGTGTCCCTCAAAGCACAAATTATATTAGGCTGCTAAAAGGTCACTTAACTTTGGATTTTGAAGCTGAAACAAAGTGTGCAGTGATGTGAAAAAGTAGGATGATTCATATGAATCTATTAGCCTTTCTGACACATTTGGACAAATTGAAATAATCCTTTTTCACAAAAGCAGACACTTAGATATTTAGTCTTTTGCATAAATGTGTGCTTTTTTTTTACTTTGAAAGCTACCCCTTTCCCTAATAGATCATAGAGATCAATAGCTTTTTTTTTTTTTTTAATTAAAAGACAATTAAAACTTTACATGCAAGATGAGGAAGGTGTTGAGTTAAACCAACAGAGTAAAGTGTGGATTTTGATTAAGAGTATTTTAGAAACATAAATTGACAAAAGTAAAACAAAGTACCGAAGAATAATAATAGAAAGCAGTAAATAATTTTGTAAATTCAACATGAGATTATTACTGAAGGGATTGCTTCATGTTTACTAGCAATGTTCCAATCAGCATTTCAAAGCAGTTCGCCCCAAGAAAACATATATGTAGTTTAAATTACATTTTTTTTTTGCCCCCCAAGACTTTTTAAAACTATGTTGACATTATTGAAATGGAAAATCCCAAATGCTTTGCAGCTTTCTCCGATTGCAGTTTTGAGTAGATTATATAACTTGTTAAATTAGGGGAAGTTTTTATTAGAACGCAGATGCTGTCAAGCCCACGGGGCATGTGTCCCACTACTGAGCTGACCCAAAAAATTCATTTTATGTCCTAATGAAAATCAGCACTGAGAGTGAATAATTAGAGATAATAAATGAAAATAGGTTTTCTGCCAGCAATATATTTTAAGCATTTAAAAACTGAATAGTTTAGCATTACAAAATACAAACCCGATGTTTGAGGACAACCATAGCAACACCAACATTTTATATAATTTCATAAATTAATGGCCAGGTTAGTAGCAGTAATTTTCATGCTTACTGTGGAATAAAATGTAGTGTGATTCATTTAATTTTTCTATGACATAGTGCATTTATCACTAAAAAATATGGGTTTACCTCATGTAAAAATGAAAGAAAAGTTAAGAACTTTGCTGCAATTGAAAACACAAAGAGGTTATCGGAAAAGTAAAATCTCACATGTGAAGCTAACATCAACTAGGCTTCATGTGGAGCAGATACAAGTGGCTGCATAAACTGATAACAGTAATTACTTAAGTGGAAGTAAATACTTTTCATAGTTAAAAAGCATTTCAATTTGTAACGTAACTGTGCATATGTGCAAGTTGCATTCTTATAAACTAAATTAATACTGAGACAGAATCCGAGGGAAAAATAGATCTCACTACAGATAATGGCTTTTAGGCTCAGATCTGAACCTTTTATACAGTAAAACCTGAACTATGTTGTCTGTAAAGATGAGTGTTCCCAAAATGTCCCCCTTGCCAAACCTTCCAATTAACCTGCTGTAAATCCTGTGTATTGAAATCATAGATCTAATTGATGTCTATGATCAAGTAGTTTAGGAATGTCTTAAAAAGACCAAGTGAAATAACAGAACAGAGTGAGTGGATGCTGAGGTGCACAGATATCAGAAACTTTCTGGAGAATTAAATGCTGCAGACCTCAAAGCTTCATGTGGCCTTCTGATTAGTTCCAGAGCTGTGTACAGAGAGCTTCACTGAATGTGTTTTGATTGAACAAGCGCTTCAAAGCCTTAAATCGCCGAGTGCAGTGGAAACCACACTGCTGCTGGACTCCACAGCAGAAGAGACGTGCAGTGACTAATTTCACCTTTCTGTCTGGCAGTTGAGTAAACAAACTAGAGTTTGGGAATTGTTAGAAGGACAAACCGCACTTGGTTGAATGCATTGTGACAGTAAAATTTGGTGCAGAGATGAATAACTTGTATGGTTACTTTCTTTGCTGGAGTTGGGCTCAGACCCTTAGTTCCAGGCAGAGAAACTCCTTCAGACCAAGAAATTTGGAACAGTTTTATGCTCCTAACATTTTGGGAACAGTTTGGGGTTGCCAGCTTTCTGTTCCAACTGCACACTACTGCATAAACTTAGGACATAGATGAGACAGCTTGTTGTGAAAGATTTTTACTGGCCTGTCCTGACTACAACCCAATAAAGCACCTTAGGGATGAATTGGAATGGGTTTGTTTCCTTTCGTCCAACATCTGTGTCTGAACTTACAAATGAACTCTTAGAAGAGGAGGATCAGAAATTTCCATAAACATACTCCTAAGCCTTGTGGAATGCTGAAGTTTTAACAGCTGCAAAAGAGTGGACATTATATATGGATTAGGAATGAGATGTCACTCAAGTTCAGATCTGTGTAAAGATAGACAATTATGTTCAGCTAAACTCTGCAGTAGTGTATTTATAAATCCCTTTTTACTTTAGTGTACTTCACTAACTAAAATTAGTTATATTATTCCTAGTGTTCTTACAATTGATTAAATTTTTAATGAACATTTTTAAGATGGAACGTTTTCAAAAGTATTATTTGAATAAAAATTTGAAAAATGGCCACCAGCCAAGGTTGGTAGAATTCCATAAAATTATTCTTAAAAGTAGCACGACTTCAATCTATTTCACTCAAAAGTTAAACAAAAATAGCCCTCCAAGAAATTACTAGAGAGTGAAACAGTCTTTGGTAAAAATGTTACTTAATACTAATGAACATCTTATTTTATATTTTAAAATGCCATCAGACAAACAAAAATATAAATCTATGTGCAAATTCATCTATTTAGATTTCTAAAACAAAGAAAATTATACAAATAAATAACAGTGACAATGAATATTGATTACGGTTTATTCACTGAACAGACTCAGCAGATAGAGAATGACAGAACAACAAAGTTTATGTACAAATTGGTCTGATTTTAACATAAACTGTAGGTTTGGACAGTTAAGTGGATTTCAACATTAACAGTGTGAAACTCACTGTTAATGTGATAGGGAAAGCAAGTAAAAGCCTTAGTTTTAGCCTATTCTTTTTTTTAAGTAAATTATTGATTCATAAAATAGCCTTTTATTTGGCTTCCTTTTTTGTCATGTTATAAATTTACCAAAGTAAAACTAATCTGAATCCGAAGATTTCTAAACTCAACCATATTTTGTATGCTACAGATCTACACATGCGCAGTTCCATATGTGTCGAGTAAACGCAGCAGCGCAGCGTATGACGTTAGTAAGTTGCGCTGTTATGAGACGTTGTTTGGTAAGGCAGATTCTACGGTCACTACTTGTTTGCCAGGTTGGGAGTTGTATAAGGTTTGGACCGGGTACGAATTGAACACAGAATTGCTTCTTCTCTCTGACTCTGGAAGAGGAGCCGCTGTCTTCTGGTGGCTCTGCGCTAGCGGACAGAGGATGTTTCCAGCCAGCAGATACACTTGTAAAGGTAAGTAAGCTAATTTAGCCGTTGGGCTAACAGGCTGAGATTTAGTTATATATAGTTTAAAAAAAGAAGAAGAATCAACTTTAAAAGTTAAGCTAAATGCTTCCTCGATCGTTTTGGATACTTTAATGTATTTTGTCTAGCTTCTTTTAATTTCCTCGTGTTTTCTTAAAAAAGCTTGGCTTAGCATGCTCATTTTTGCTAGCGCAAAGCTAATTTAGGTGAAAGTTGAAGCGGTTATTTAGGTCACAGGAAGTAGGGTAAAAATATCTTCTGTGGATTATAAATATATTTTCAGGTTATATGTGTAAATTAACTTTGCAAAGTTATCAGGAGTGTTTGCATTTGACTGGAGATGCAAAATCGATGTTTCTACATCTGTTTAACAGCTGCTTGCTAACTACACTTGATTCTTTTTAGGCAAACGAATTTAGCTTAAAGATTTTTAAAAAATAATTTATCACAAAGAAAAAATAAATGTCATAAATCATATTATCCAAGTATCTTCAGAGAGTTATTATAGATGTTGATGCTGTAGGCTGGAGGGATCCTTGGTAGCAGTCAGTCTTGCAACTAATCTCAAGAAGCTTCTAACTAAAGACTGTTGATGTATGTCAGTCTCAAGACTGTTGTGACATGCTAACAGCTCAGTATTTTGACAGCAGAGCTGATACTAATCGATTTCATTTGTTTTTTCCAGTTCCCTTTAAATCTTTATCTAGCTGTGTGGTTAGAAAGCCAGGGAGAGAGAAGTTGAAGTTCTTGCCCAACATAATATATGGAATAGATGGCTTGAACTTCCTCCTTCCCTGCAAAGCCTCAACCCAAAAATAATATCAACAAAAGTTTGTAAGAACAACAAATCAGAATAAACATAACAGAGTCACTCCAACATCCAACCACCTCACAACTGTAAATAGATTTATTTGTCCCATGGAGCTGATTTCAGTGTCCCTCAGAGGACCAAGTCAGCCCGGTCTTAGCCAGTTCAAGGTCTCCTATTCCCACCTGTTAGAACTGGTCTGAACTGGAACTTGCTTCCTTTCTTGCAGCTCACAGATGTATCAGGGCATTGGCGACGTTACAGAAAGACCCTGCAGCCCCGCAACTGTACTCCAGTATACACAGGAGGACCTGCTCTTCAGTGTCGACGACCCGCATCACCACACACTACACCATCCATCCTCGAGATAAAGATGCAAGATGGGAAGGTAAGACCTTTCATTTTCTGAATTTATGATTAAAGCTCCTGTAATATTTTTATTGATCCAACTCAGGTATCCACCTTTAACCTAAAGGGAGCTCATGTTTTTATACCTTTATTGCTTTGGGTCATGAGATTGTCATTTGGTTTAATTATGTAACCTGATCTGTTTTTCAAGATAAGTGTGGACTTTATTTTTTACAATGCACTATAAGGAAGTAGACACAGCAGATACTAAAGGCAATAAATAATTAGTCTAAAATGTGGACAGATAGATTGAGGTAACACAGTTTTAATTAAATAGTTTAGTTGTTACAAGGAGCATGTTGTTATGAAATCAACAATGCAATGAGAAAGTTTGACTAATGAGCTAATGGTAAATATGAGCTTCTTTTTCTCTGTGTTACTCTATAAAAGTAACACTAAGATCATTTAATATTTTTTGTGTAAATATTGAAATATCTATCCATAAATAAAAAAATCATAGTTTGGAGAAATGCGTATTAAAGTTGGATGATTGTCAACCATCGACGATAAGCTGAGCCTTTCGCTGATCTTTTTTTTTTTTTAGAGCGTTTTTTTCAAACGCTCTTTAAAAGCATTGTTACTATCAATTAGTAACAATGCTTCTTTGAAGCCTAAAGATGCAGCTCATAGAATAAATAATGCTGTTTTTAATGGTGTACACAAACTCCTTCCAGCTGCAAACAAAGCTTCTAATTTTTCCTCAGGGTGTCTACACGTCCAGCAGTGATTTATTTTCTCAAACTTGTAACTGAAAGGCAGAATGGTAGCAATCTATGTTTAGTAAATGCATTTGTTTAAATAACCACAGTGGTGGAGAGGGAAACAAAGATTGTTTATTTTCTTGTACTTTAACCAGGTTTATAGGTCGTTCCAGTGTTTATCTGTTTTACATTATCAGCTAAGTATGAAACAACAAAATAGCAAACATGTGATTCTGTAAAAACAATCTCTGCCACAGTTTATGGTCTGTTTGAGCAACTTGGTGCACTCAAAATAAATAAATAAATAAATGAATGAATAATCTAGAAACTATAATGTGTCCATACGGAATAAGAACAAGAAGAAAACCGGAAAAATAATCCTTACAAATAAAGCTTTAAGATAAATTCTTTGATTTATTAAGTTTTATTTGCGGTGCTGAAGACGTTCCAAAGCTGTGTTTGTGACTTGTATGCACAGATATTTTTGGACCATTTGTGACATCAGTGGGAGATGTTATTTTTCTTCATGCTTTTTCCACCAAGCCAGTGGATCTTCCTCTTCATGACCTTTGACCTCCTTGCTGAGGTAACAGTCCATTTCTGTCTGCGCCCATTCTACTGCTGTGTGATAAGTTGGAAGCTTCACTCTCCCCAAAAAGCTGCTCCAAAAAAAATGAGGTAACTCAACGAAGGACTGCTTTTGTACGTCGCGAAACATAATTTACTTTAAGAAATATTTTGATTCACTGGATTTGTCTAGCGCTGTCCCTTTTTGTGTCCAAATATTTTAGTAAAAGTTTCTGCTGGTGAAAAGCTTTTCTAGAGGTTGTTGATGGAGATCTACCATCGGGTAATAACGTTGCATGCACAAAAAATGTAATTCTCATTCAAGTTTGACCTGTATGAGACGATACGTCAGCACAAACAACAAACCGCTTTGTTTACATCTTTCATCTGGTTTAAAGCCAGAGTAATCCCAAATAGGCAACTATTTATTATTTTGATAATTAGTTCCTCCATTTTTGGACTTTTCTGTTTTAGACTGGCAAATTAGTGCGTGCATGTTTACACTGTAAAGTCCAAATATCACTTGCGTGAATATCACCCATTGACATTTGTTGGACTGATAAATATCAGTTAGAAAACAATTGATGCTTATTTCACTTATTCTTTATTGTCTTTTCTTAGGCAGATACAAAGTGTCTGTAGCACTATGCAGCTATAGACAAAGAAAATAAAAATAACTCTGTCAGCTCGCAATTTGTAACAAATTAATTATAATATACACATAATCAAATAAATATCAACAGTTCAAATTTACACCCCACCTGTGGAATGAAGCAATCTTAAATAAAACAAATAATAAAAAAAAGTTATTCTGTCTTCATAATCCAAGGGCCCCTGACTGATAGGGAGGCCACAAATAAAGAAAAAACATATATACAGTATAGGCCCCTGTCAATGATTAAATCAATTATATATTTTTTATTTTTTTTTTATGTAAAAATTTTTATTTCCTCTCCTAGAACAAAAAGCTAACACTCCTCTGTGTCTGCATGAAATGGTTTGTTGCTGTTACTATGCTGCCTGGAAAAACGGTAAAGTCAGGTTTTCAAAAGAGTAAAGAGAAAAAAGAAAAAGAAGACAGACAGAAGAAAGGGTGTCAATTTGTAACCTAGATTTTCTCCAAGAGAGGTGGGTAGACTGCAGTGTATGATTATCAAGGTTTAAATTTAGATAGCTTAGCTACAGACTACTCAGGGTTTCCCCCAGTGTATTATAAGCCTGGTGGGCCACCAGGCTTTACTTGCCCTCACATCAGGCTAAGCGATGGTGGGTTATTTCAAAAGGGTTTTTTATATACACCTATAGCAATGATGGCAAAGTTGAAGCAATGAACTGGGGTCAAGGCCAGGGATGTGCACCAATAGCATTTAGAGTTTAATGCTGAGTGTGCTGTGAGACTGATGTGAGGTCATATATTTTTCCAGTCAACTTTTAGCATTATTTAACACAAAAACATGGTGGGCTGCTGGTGGACTGCCCTGACCACCAGGCTTAGCAAGTTTTCTAGGGGAAATCCTGGTACTGTTAGCCTCCATTTCACCAGCATTTAATCAGTGAAGAAATATATTTACAAAGATATTCATAGATTTAACTTCTCCCTGTACCTTTTACCACACTTAACAACAGATGAGTCAGCAGCAGTCCTAACCCCTCTTACCATCCTACCTCCTCCCTGCCCCAGTGAGAAAGGTGAGCAACACAGTTCAGTGACATGTCAGTTAGTATAATTTCAGGGAGTCTATGGGGATTTCTGTCTCTCTTTGCTCTTTTTACAACAAAACTGAAATATTTATTTCTAACAGAAATTTATTTTTATAAAATGAAATAAAAATTCGCCTCCTGTCTGAACAGGAGAACGGCGGTTTGAACAGCGAGTATCTTACCTTAACTTGAGTGTAAGTTACAGATGTATCCTGCCACCTTTGCTCTTAACTTTTCCCTTCTTGTTCTCCTAAATGAAGTTAACAAAATGCAACTGCATAGTATATTTTAAGAAGTCTTGATTGCTTCATGTATATTTGCACCTTGCCTGTGACTGTTGCTGGTGAGAGAGCTTTCAGCTAGCTAAAAGTGCTTAAAAAAATCTATTTTAGGTCCAATATGTCTCAGACAGGGGCTGCACAGTGGCGCAGTTGGTAGAACTGTTGCCTTGCAGCAAGAAGGTTCTGGGTTCGATTCCCGGCCCGGGGTCTTTCTGCACGGAGTTTGCATGTTCTCCCTG